>VZUI01046303.1:0-289600 GCA_013401135.1 Cettia cetti
TTCCTTTCCTTTCCTTTCCTTTCCTTTCCTTTCCTTTCCTTTCCTTCTTTTTTCCCCTGTGAAGTTAATATTTCTGTGTAAAAATCACACAGATTTCAGATTTAAAGTATCCATGGGCACTATTTTCCAGGCATCTGGCAAGGTATTTCCAGAAGGGGCTATAATTAACAGCATTTGAAATCTGCCTAGGAGCATTTTTCTGCCCACATTATCATTAAAATAATTTTTCTCAGGGCTCCACTTCTTAAGAAAAATAAAACAGTTAAGAAAAGACCAGTAAGGGTCCAGGAAAACAGTAAAGTCCAATTAAAAGTACTCCAATGGGCTATAAATCAGTAAAAAAACAACTCTCTTGCACTATTTGAAAGCCAGTGGTTCTCCCCATTAATAAAGTGACCAGAACAGTAATTTTTTAATGCTGCTGAGCAATGGTTTGGATTCCACTGGAGCAAAATTAATTCTGAAAGAAACCTGAAACCAGAGGCTTTGCAGCTGTACTGAAGTTGTCTAACTCAGCCTGGAAGTGATGAACAACATTTATTATATTCATACCTTGCCAAGGCTCTAGATTTTCTTCTGCTCTGGTTAAACACATCACAGAAATCCACCCACACAAGTAGGAATTGTACACTTATCTAGGACAAAAGCTCTCACTTTTATAAACCTTCTAGTCCTAAAAAAAGGGGATTTGTGGCTCATGAATGCCAGGGTTTCCCTAGAATGTCAGGGTTTCATTTGGAAAGGATATTTCACATAATTTTTTTCATTATTGCAGAAAGGAAATTATTTTGATTTAAACATGAAATGAAATTATTAGGAGATGGAACTTGCACAAAGCAGAACTCCGACAATGGCTGGGAGACTGCTAATGCTTGTAAGTTGAAATAATTTTTAATGCACATGCTGTGAAAAGGTAAATTTTAGCATTTTGATTCTTGTGAGGACAAGAATGAATGCAATCTGCTTGCTGTTCCTCAGCTTTGCAGGAGGGTTGATAGAATAATTTTCCCTGTCTTCTGGAGTAACCAGAGAAGTCAAAAGTTCTGGGAACTCCAAGAGTTCAGTGCCAGCTCAGTTGTCACCTGTGACACTGTTATCTGCCTGGGCAGGTGTGGTTTGGCTGGTGAACTGTGAACTGCTCCTTTTTCCAGCAAGAAAAAGGGAATATTAGGAAATTTTGGCAGAATCTCCTGTTGTTGAGCCTTTCCCCTGCATTTTATAGATGTGTTTAATTGTATCTTACCTTGCTTGTGAAATCTGTGTGACCGAGGCTGCCTTTGTACAGTGCTGATGTGGAATATGGAGCGATGAGAGGAAAATATTCTGGTTCAGGGAACTGCAAAGCTCCATCAAAATTAGCTTGTGCTATCTTTGGCCTAGTAATGGCTAAGAATGAAAAACTGATTTCAGATTTTTTAAAAAAACTTTTTGTCCTCTAATATTAAAATATTAATATTAAATTTTGGGATTAGTCCAGTTGGAGGAAGTAGGTTTTTCTTTTTATTCTTCAGTAACTTGAAAGTTTAGCTTTTCAAAATTTTACTAAGTCAGAAGAAGAAGAGGAAAAAAACACCCCTATAATTAAAATTTTTCTCTTTTATTCTGTGCCAGAAAGGAACAGAGAAAAAATATAGGAACAAAACCACAAAAAATAAATGGTCTTTTCTGAAACAGCATGGAAAAAACCAACAGTGCTAAAAACTTTTCAGCTTTAAAAAGGGTCCAATCTTCATATATAAAAATGTTCACCAGCTCTCCTTCTAATGAAAGGAGAAACTAGGTTAGACCAAATTGTTGTGTTTCTATCAGATTGGCTAAAAATTGGACCTAATAAAACACGACAAATTACATTTTTTATGTCCCTTTTGCATGGTTGAAGCTCTGGCAATGGCAGCAGTGGTAGATACTTATGGGAAAGAACATGAAAATATAAAGCAAATGTTGCTTGTGCTTTCCTTGTTACACTCTCACTGCTTCTACGAGTCAGCAATTTAAAAACTTCCTGGGCCAGAGGTTGCCTCTGCTCCACTGGCTTTAATGACCATCAGTGACAACCTCCCTCATGGCTTCCAGGGAGTCTCCCTTGGAGCAGTGTGAGCTTCATTCTCTGCAATACCCTGTGACAATTTTCTGTGACAAGAAGCAAGTAAACAGAGCACATCTATAATTTTTGGTAGTTGATGTATACATTTATTTCAGAATTACTGTGTGTATCTGTCAAGGCTGATAAACCTTCTCTGTTGCACCACATCCCCTTGCTCCTTCTGCATCTGCCTCTGTTAGTCCTGTCATGCCTCCTACTAGGATCAAACCATGTCTGCCTTTCCATCCTATAAAATAGATGTGGACCATGCTGGAGGCTCAGTGGAGGAACAGCAGTGGTGACCAGCACCTGTTGGAAGCAGGACCTGGCAGTATCCTGGAGTGTATTCCTGCCAGCTGCACTTCCCACTGCCTCCCCAGCTTTCCCTGCACAGGAGCTGGAAGCTCAGTCTGTCCCTGACTGCTGCACAATGCATCAGACCAGCCTGGGATTCAGCTGATGCATTTTGGGTTGTTTGTCAGACTGACACACAGAGCAGTGCCTGCCTTGCAGGGGGAAGAGCAGAACTGAGGCCTTTCGTTTTCTGTTCTCCAGCAAATATTGACTTAAAGTGGCCCTTGCATGTACAGGCCTTGGATGATCCATTTGTGCACTTGGGAGGGAGGGAGGGAGCTGGGAGCTGGTTCAGGTCTCCAGAGGGATGGCATGGCTGCACCTCCTGGGCTGTGCAGGGCTCCTCTGGCTGCAGGGGCTGCTGTGGGCAGCCAGGCCTGTGCACCATCAGCCCAGCCAGGGCTCTCAGGCTGGGAGCTGGTTCAGGTCTCCAGAGGGATGGCATGGCTGCACCTCCTGGGCTGTGCAGGGCTCCTCTGGGTGCAGGGGCTGCTGTGGGCAGCCAGGCCTGTGCACCATCAGCCCAGCCAGGGCTCTCAGGCTGGGAGTTGTCACACAAACATCTCCCTCTCCTCTCTCACTGCAGTCTGCCCTCTCTCCTGCTAGTCCACAGTTCTCTGCCATATCCCCTTTCTCCCGTGGTGCCTTCCAGGCTCACCAAGGACACAGCAGAGGGTGACTCTGTGTCCCAGCCAGGAGGCATCTCCTCCTCGGCCCCTTGCAGCTTTGCTCTGCAATCCCAGCTCTCCCTGCACCTTCACATGCCTCTTCTGCTGTACCGGTTTGAAAGCATTCCAGTCAGTCTGCAAATTCTCCAGGGTTTAGCAGGCCTGGGATGGCTCCCCTTGCCTGTGGATGGGCCACACAGGCACTTGTGGCACTGATTTGCATTGAGAGTCAGCTATGAGATGGGGTAAATCAGCTGTTCTGGAGTAGGCACTGCCATCTGCTGCAGCTCTGCAGGGTTGTCCCAGCACAGAATGAGGTGCAGTCAAGGGACCAAATTCACCTCTGTACAAAACCCCTGTGCAATAGTTCAAATCCTACTTAATTTCTTGGATCAAGTTATGTTTTGTCCTGGTCCTTGAAACAGAGACTCAAAGTCAATGTTTGAGTCAGGTGCTCCAGAAGTAAATGCCTTCAGAGAGGTGTCTAAAATAGATGAAGTTTACCTTCTGTAATGAATTCAGATGATGTTATATTGATTACCAAGAAGATGAGGAGAGATGTAAGGAAGATATTTTATCCAAAACAAAAAAAAACCCCAACAAACCTGGGTTGAGTATAATGTTCACAAGCCTTATCCCCCTTTGAGCCATTCAAATCTTGCTCAGATTCCGTTGTACATTTTTTCCATTTAGTTCTATAGTTACTTGTAATTACAGAGCTATATCAGCCCTGAAATGGGGAACAGGGGAAGAAGCTGAATTAGATTAACTGCTGTTCTTTACTTTGATGTGTTAGCTCTGTGTTCCTATGATAGAAACCTTTTGTCTTATCCAGTGCAAAATCAATTCTAGTTCTAAATCCCTGTTCCAGAGGACTCAGCAAATACCTAACAGAATAGCTATCATTTCTCAAATAATCCAAAGCAAAGTGAATTTTCACATGACTCCTGCATAATCTTTCCAGTGTCATTAAAACAAGCAGATCACTCTGCCATAGGAATTTTCCTATTTTCTATGGGGTTTTTTAAAAATAAAAGATGATAGGTTAGAGAACATTTTTTTCTTATCTGTTTGCTTTGTGTCTTAAACATGGTCTATTTTTAATAAAGTTTTGGAGACATGCAAATAAAATACCACGTGGAAGTCTCCCACCTGAAAAATTAAAAGTTTTCTGTCATTCACAAGTATACCGAGATGATCCTTCTCAAAACCGTCCAACAGAACCTGAAAGCTTCTTTCCCAAGCCTATAAGAGCTTAATGAATTAGAAATCAGAGTTTTTTCCTTCCCAAAATATGCCTGCAGAATTCTCTTTACAGCTGTGCTGGTGCAGTTCATGCCTAACACACTCCTGTTGGTTTTGTTTTGACTTTCTTGTCAGATGGGAGTGTTGGTGGTGCTGAACCGCAGGGTGAGATTGTGATGCCTGTAAACATCCCCAGGAGGTGTAGCCTCTGCTTCCACTCTGTGCTCTCAAGTGAGCTCCCCAAAGCTGAAAATCTTTAACCCACTGAGCAGCCCTCCTTGGTGAGAAGTTTGCTCTACATCCCCTGAATCCAGCTAAGAAACACTGAATTTCTCCTCTATGCTCCCATGTCAGATCATAATTTTTCATTTTATGAACCACTGGTTAATGCTGGATCTCCACCAAAGTAGCAGGATGTCTTGCTCAGATGAAGGAGTCATGTGGCCCATGGACCAATTAACCAGTCCTTTTTGACCTCTTTTCCAGAACCTGTCACTCTTATATGGATGTCAGTTTGACCACTGTGTGAAGCAAAGCCCTTTTCCTTCCATCCCACTTTCCATTGCCCCTGCCAAGCCATGCTCTGTCACAGCCAACCTTCCTTGTGACCAGCCATGGGCAGCTGGGTTGTTGTACACGTGACATTCACCTCAGTTCTTGTTCAGTGCCATTGCTCCAGCATATAAGGCTTGAGTTGAGTAATATTTGACCCAAAACATTCTGGTTGTACGCCCAGACATGTAATTTTGTCAGTTAGCTCTGGCTATATCACCATGTTCTGCACTGGAATTATGGCATTAGAGTGTGTCTTACACTGTAAAGGAATTTATTTAACTTTCCAAGTTCAAGAGCTCTTCTCATTTTCTGCAATAAAAACTCCACAGAGACAGTGAGGCATCTTTGTGGCTTCCTGTAGTGAGACAGCTCCTCCCATTAATTTCTGTCTTTTTCCCACTCCTTACTGAACACCTTCAGCTAGAAAAGACCAGGAGATGCTCTGGTAGAGATTGCTAGAATTTAAGAATAGCTCAAGTGAAAACATTCAAGTGACACTCATTTCTGTGCCTCAAACCTGCAGCAGGAGTGTGGAGATTTTGAAAATACTGAGGTGATAGAATGGTGTAAAGGAGCTGCTTTGGAAGGGAAAGCTGAATTTAGTAAGTGCAACTTCTTGCTAAAATTTTTGAATTATGTTAATTTTTTTGTATTTTTTATCTTATTTTTATCTTGGTAGATAAGAATGGCAAAGGACTCAAAATAAGATTTCCAAATTAAACCTTTACTTTATAAGATGTATGGAAGGAACAAATGAAGGAGCCTGCAAGTTTCTGCCTTCCCTCCAGACTGTGACAGATTCCTCACTTGCTGTCAGCAGAACATCTGCTCCCTGTCCAGTATCCCTTAATTTGATTGTGATTCACGTTTTGCAGAGGACTCAAAAGCTTTTCAATAACATCATCTACCCAAATCTGCTGAACTCTGTTTTGGCAGGTGTTATGGGAAGGCAAAGAAAAAACGTCTTCCATGGCTCAGAGAAGTAGCTACATGTCACACCAGAGATAGCAGGGCTGGTGGATGGATAAAGTCAAGAGCTGGAGGAAGCAGAGATAATGTTGCTCAGATGAAACCAACTGTGAAAAGCAGAGTGTATGGAGAAGGGAGAAGGTGGATGGAATGAAGGTGTGGCAGTTTGGGAATTCCCTGGTGGATACTCCATGTACACCACCATGGTGGCTGCTTGCGTGCGCAGCAAGAGGAGAACCTTTTCTGTCTGAGCATCTCCTGTATTTTCCCAATGTTCTTGTTACTCATTGTCTGACATTGTCTCAAATCTCTCCCTGCCATTTTGGCTTTTAATACCAAGTTCTTGTACACTTTAGGGGCATCAGCTCTTCTCAGCTGGTCTGGATGCTCCTGGGGATACCTCACATTTGTCTCGTCCATCATACTGCAGGAGTAAATGCTCATGTGTTGTTATTTCCCTGGATGTTAAGCTGAAAGAGATGGAGTGGTTTCATTTCCTGTGTGCTTTCTCCTTGACTCCCCTCTGAATGCTCTTGGTAGATGTATTCATTAAGGATGCATTCATGAGCAAATATAAATAAATGATATGGAAAGAAATATCCATCTTCTGCATCTAAAGATCATCATGTTACGTGTTATATAGCTGACCTAGCAGGATATTGAAATTAATTAATTATTTTTTACAAGTTTCATTCAAATGAATATTGGAACCCAGAAAATCTGATTTGCTGATTGTGTTGTGAAGCCAATTAAGTAATTTTTGAGCTCCAGAACTGCATTCCTTTGTTCTAATCTAAAAATTACAGATATCAACAAATGAATAGCAGCAGCACATTTCTGATTTCAGAAGATTTGGCCTCTTAGAGGCTGTTTCATTTTGTTTTCAGCTTTTGGAATCTTGTTGTTCCTTGATTATGAACCTCATCTTGCATAAATCACACAGCCAAAAGCTCCAGTGGTACAACACAAATTTACTTGTGGTAAGGAGAAAGGGATCAGAGTTATTAAAGTGTGTCAGCTTTTATTATTATTGTCATCATTATTAATTACTATTCATATAATGTGTTGACCTACTCCAATCCCTGTTTTGATGCTTATTGATATTATTCAACATCCTAGAATATGAGAAAATCTGTATTATCTTCAAACAGGCTGGTGCTTTTATAAATTGCTCCTGTTTTTTATAGAAAGAGACAGAGCAAGATCATTCAGAGGCTGTTCCACAGACACTGTTTTGCTCTGTGTGCACCACGCTTGATTAAAATAGAAGCCTAGTCAATTTACTAAAGCTCTATTCAGCAGAAATATTGTATAATATAGGCATTCTTCTCCTTTTGACCTGTTTAGCAGAAATGTAGCTGAATAGCCCAGATCAGGGTAAGGATGTACAAAAAGCACTGCACAATTTAGTAGTTTTAACTTGCTGAGGCACTTCTTAATACAGTCCGTGACATGTAAATGCAGCTACTGCAAAAACTGGCTGTTTCAGTAAATTTAATGGTAAAAGCTGCATGAAATAAGTGAAATAAGACTGGGTCTTTAAGTTACTATAAACTAAAAATTATATAGCAAATCCAAGCTCTCCTACATACTGATTCTTTTTAATCAATAGAGCTAAGCTGAAACTGAAAACTGGAAATATTATTTTAAAAATAATATTATAAAACTTGCAGTTTCAAAGAATGTGCTATATTATTTTCTAATGTAAATCATGCTTAAGGCTAAAAAAACCCCTATGAATATAAATTTGATTTTTATCCTCAGTTAAAATTAAAAGATACTTACCAGAACCTCTGGAAAACTGTGTGAAGTTGGTGCCCTTTACATAAGATGTAACTATTTGAATACACTATTCAAACCCAGGGGATACAATCAGCATCCCATTGTATGGGATTGCAAGTGTCTTTCTCACTTTTATTTTATAATGTGAAGGATTAGATAAGTTTCATTTATTTCAAGTTTAAACACAGATGGACCTTCTCCATAATCCGGAGCCAAAGAGAAACCCTTGACTGTAGCTCTACCTACCCTGTTACCTGTGATCCATGTGAATCACTCAGGGTGTCTTCTACCAGCAGTTAATTGACAAAACTTATCTATTATTACCCTTTATGTTTCTTGATTAACAGTGATAAAAAATGCTCCTCTGTAGTCTGGGAGCTTTAAGGAGGGGAGCTGAAGTGGCACATTAGTGGCTATTTTTGTGAGTGCTGTAGCTGCCGTTGTCTTTCCTGTGGAAGTTCCCAAATCCTTGGGCAGATGGAGAGGAAAGGGCAAGCTGACACTAAAAGCACACACTGGGAGCTCAGTGCCTCTCACCACATTTTCAATTAGTGTCTGTAGGTGTTAAAGTGTGTGTGAGGTGCAGGCACAGCCCTCTCTGACATCACTCACAGCAATTTAAGTAGGGAAAGGTCTCTGCTGAGAGCAGATGGCATGGGCAGTGATGCCTCCTCCTCTCTTCTGGCTACTCAGCATCTGCTTCAAGCTTTGCACCACCTCTGTGTTCCCCAGAAATGCAGTCATGGGGGGCAAACACAGTCCATTTCCACCAGGGTAACAAGTAAGAACAGAAAGCTGCTTTCTTCTGCTTAGAGCACAGCTGTCGTCGTTGGACACGAGAGACTCCAAATATTTCAGAAGGCAAATAGCAAAAGAAGGCTTTATTGTCTAATTCTGAGTACCTTTCATAAAGTGTTCTGATACAGACTTAACATGATTGGTGAATAGGAACTACACCTCTCTAGTCTCATTGGTGAAACTAGAGAAACACAAGTACACAGCTGTACAGATCTGTTTTGGGAATAGAAAGATTGTTTTGCCCAGATTGTTTTGAGAAAGTTTCTCCCGAGGAATCTCCCCTTGGGAAGAAGTCAGCTACTACCAGCCAGGCCAAAAACCCTTCAGACTCAGAAATATCAGGGCCACACATAACAGAAATAGTGGAACAGCTCTAAAAGACAGAGGATATTTTTCTCTTTACTCTTGGAGAAACATTCTGCTCTCAAATGGATCCCTCTGAGTCCCACAGGTTTTTGTCACTCATGTAAGCTCAGTGAAAGTCGTGACGAGATGAAGCTCTGGTGAGAGCCCTTCTGTTCTCAACACACCCAGATAGATGAGGCTGTGGAGGGGGGTCCCTGGAAGGGGGGATCCCCTCAGCCCTGCAGCCACCAGCAGCCCCTCAGTGTGCCCGTGTTCCCCCAGAGCACTCTTACACAACATCTAAAACCATCTGAGCACTCAGTGGGGAACCTGAGCTGGTGCCTTGTTTCACAATGCGGCACCTTTGAGAATCTGGGTGGGTTTTGATGTCAGACCAAATTTAAATATGTTCTTCCAGTTAATAGAAAATCAGGTGTGTTTTCAAGGTCGTTTTGGTGTTAAATTTTTCCTTTGAAGCTCTGTAATTGCTAGTGTAAAAGATACCTTGATACAGAAAGATGTAAAAAAGCTCCAGTGTTTTACTGAGGTCAAAAAGGGGACTTCATAAAGAATATGGGCAAGTTGCAGGGCATGATTAAGTGCTACATTGCATTAAGAGAGGATTGACTGTAGAAAAATGTAGTGTGAAATTTTATGTTGAGGCAGTAAATCCAGGAAATATATATTTTTCTCTTTGAGTCCTCAAACAAGTATCACCAGAAATTATTTTCTTTTCAGCTAGATGAGAAGCAAATTAAGTGAAAAAATCAAAAAATCTGGAGTCCCACTCATCTTATTAATTCTACTTCTGATTTTTCTTTCCTCTTTTTCTCAGTGACAAAAGTAAGTTTACACTAGTCTTTGTGCTTTGTAATTCAGTTCTGTCTTGTAGATACCTTGTGGGAAGCTTGAAATAGAACAATGGAGAAGAAATGAGGGTAAAATGCATTTGCTTGGATACTGAAAATATAATCAGTGCAATTTGTCAGATTCATCTGCCCTTCACTGGGATAAGCATTGATAAAGATTCATCCTTACAAGTGTGAATCCTGAGATTAATCCTTAGAGTTCCTTTTCTTCCAGAATTCTTTGCTAACAAATGTAATTTTCATGCCTCTCACTGCAATTGTGATCCCTTGTAACCACCCTATAAACAAGTCTGACTTCTGACACTTGTTATATTTCTAGAACTATTCCTAGACATTCCTGGCTCCTGTTGAAGTTGGCATCAATGCCACAGAGAGCTGAGTACCAGGTCCTTGCTACCAGCAAAATCTCAGAATGTGGGAGGGTAAATTAGACTTGGCTAAGCCATGTCCACACAGAATTTACTGTGGGAGTTGGACTCCGTACCAAGACTTGAATGTGGCACATCTGAAGGTGACCTCCAAACAGCTTCTCCAGGTTCCCACAGGCTGCAGAGCTGAGTAAACAGAGGATAATATTTACACTCAGCAACTTTTTGAAGACACTTCTATTCTTCTCAAATCTCAGTGACACGCATCTTTTATAGATGAATTAATTTCTGCAGCTTTTATTGTCTAGCCTATTCCTGGCTACGGAGTGAAAGCATTGACCTTGACTCAAGAAATCCATAGAGTTAGAAGGAATCAATTTAAAACATGAAGTGTTTGTGAAGGAGGTAAACCTGCTCTAACACTTTGAACTATGTGGGCTTGCAGATCATTACTGCAATGTTTTCTAACTCTGCTAGCACCTCTGCCTTGCTGACGTTTTCATGATGACCTGAATATATAAAAACACAGTCATGTTTCTTGTCATTATCTCATACAAGCAGGTGCAATATGGCCATACAGTGAAAAGTCATTAAGCCTGCAGATAAACTGGGTTTTTCTTGCCTGATCAAGAGACACATAAATCAGTCACAATATAACTTTCCTATTCCTTCTTGTCCATGTATTTTCATCCTCATTCTCACTGTAGTTTCTGTGTATAAATATCCATATCACTTAAAGGGAATGAATTAGAAAGGGAAAACTTATAAAATCTGAAATAAACTTATAACATATGTAGCAGTTGCTCTTCTTAATTTTAAACTTCATCCTGGAAAATCCCTTTTGTCAGGAAGCCATGTGCCCAAAAAAGATTAATCAAGGAAATGAAAATAATGACTTTTTTTTCAATGGGGCTTTAGTTGATAAATGTTGCCAAGCATCTTGTGACTTTCACAAGATTAAAATGCACGTTTGTAGTAGAATGATGTCAGCAAACCAATGTCCTAGTGCTGCATCCAAGGGCTGCTGATAGAGTACTCTGAATTATTTAAAGTGTAAATATGTAAGGATGCCTTTTCAGACTCCTCACAGACTCAAATTCAGTGTTATTTCTCCTGTTGCTGTTCCTCTTTAGTGTGTTTTTCCCCCAATAGATTATTTCAAAGTGGATTTATATTAACTGCATAAATCTCTTTGTGCTTCCGAGAGCTGTATTTTATGGTTGTATTGTACTTCCAGAGAATGAGATTGGGGCGCATGGAGGTCACTGCCGGGACCCTCTGAAATAACTTCCATTGAGGTTAAGCTGTCATCACATCCTGAGGGGCTGTAGTCCCGGTAAGAACAAAGCCACAGCCGACTCACACCCTGAGGCAAAGAGAGATGATCCTCAGAGCCTTCTCTGGTTAAAACCAGACCACTGTGTTCTTGCTCACTTGTGTAGCAACAGTCCAGACGCCTTCAACAGGATCACTGTGACAGAAAACTGCTTTGGGATCACACTGTGACACCCACAGGTCCCCTGCACTTGTCTGCATCCAGTCATGGCCATTTGTAGTGGCACCACAACTCAAGACTCTTTCGGGCTGTCGTGTTCCTTTGGAATCACAACTTTCAGAGGTAAAAAACCAAAAAGCTGTGTATAGCAAATGCTGTCCTCATGCCTCATGTTGGCTCTTTCATTGGACTTCTCAGTAGAAGAGAAACAGAAGGCTGATGTTTGCCTTCAAGGGCTCCTTCTGTCAGAGTTTTTAATTCTGCCTCTACAACTGCAGCAATATAAAGGCCAATACACACTTGAAATGGTTAAATGAATTCTTTGTGCCATAGGAGCCACAGACAGATGAAGCAGCCCTCAACCCTCAGTGACTCCTCCACTGAATCCTGCACTCTTATTAGGGACCAATGTGAGTAGGTGAAGCACAGGAGGCAGCCCCAGTGTTGGAAGGCAGACTAACAATAGCCCTTCTGGTATACTCCAGGAATGATGTCTAAGCCCCAGTGCTGGGTAAGTGACAGATTTGGCTTCCCCAGCCTGGATGTGTTTTTAGAATGAGATTCAGATGGGCTGTTATTTAAGGATCCACTTTAGCAAGACTTGCAATTGCTTAGTGATCTTAATGCAAATGAGTCACCTTCCTACCTATGTTGTAACGGCACAGGATGTCACCCCCACTTGTGAGAACTGTGTGCATGCAAAGGAGGTCTTGGGCTGCCACAGAGAGCTCTCAGCCTGACAACTGAGTCATAACACAGCTCTGAATAGAAGAGAGGACCCCCAAACACCAGAGTGTGTTACACTGTGCTCATCTATATTTGTCTGTGCCAGGGAACCCTTTACTCTCTTGGCTCACTCTGTTCTGTGATTAACCAAGCAACATCTCATCTGTATGGGAATGATTACAAACACTGGGAAAGGATGAAAGCCATTGTGCTGGTGTCAACTCTGATGGCAAGCAATTTCAGAGTGGTTGCCAGAAAATCTAATCATTTCAGTCATTTCAAAGGAGTTTAAAGTAGTTGTTAAAAAGAAAGTGCCTCATCATCCTGGAAAATAGAGGCATTCTTGGCCTTCAGTCAGGCATTCTTTAGAGCTAGTGACACATTTATGTGATTATAATGACAAATGACTTTTCTGTCCCTCTCCGTTTGTATAATGGATGAGATATGTGCATGGTTTTTGAGGATGGGAGAAATAAGGGAGGGTGGAATATTTGTATTTCAAATATGGGAAATTGTAAAATTTCCTCATTAGTAACCCCACCCCTCACCCCCAAAGGCAGGAAAACCAAATTACAAATTTAACTTTGGAGGTGTAAGTCTAAGACAGGATGTTGCATCAGAGTTAGGCAAAGGTAGCTGCTGGATTTCTTGGCCAGCTTGGGACACATGAATTCCTGCTGGAGCTGTTATGTGCTGTTTTCTGCTGATTTTGTCAGGCTACACAAAGGACAGGTAAAGCTATTCTGAAGCCAGCTGATACAGATCCAAACCCTACCATCAGCTAAACTGGTGCAAATCATATTTGATCAGAGACACACCAGATGTAAAGAAACTGACAGCAGGACTTGGCCTGGTGTATTTCACCAGTGCACACAAAGTTACACACACAGATCTCTTGATGTTTGTGCTGACTCTGCTGACAGTGCTAATGAAATTAGGAATTAAAATCATTACTGGAATTAGTAATCTTGATTTGTTTCCTTTGCTATGTCTATTTCACAAAAGAGTTATACATTTTCAAAGTTCAGAGAATAGTTCAATGAAGTGTTTAAAAGTTCCAGCTGCCTTCCAAAATTTGTTCAGTCTACTGCAAAAGAAAAAAAAGCTGAAATGAAAGGATTCTGCAGTATATAAGTTTAAATTTTGATTTATGAACTTGGCAGCCAGTCTCTACCAATTAAAAACATGCATAGGGTTTTTTAATTTTCTCCAGACAAGTGTTATTACTGAGCTGGTCTGTTTTGTCAGCATGTGCCAAGCCCTGGCTCTGCCCCAGCCAGGGAATTTGCCTTTGCACCTGTCAAAGCCCAGTGTGGAAAGTGCTGCATGACAAAGAGTCAAAGTGACAGTCCAAAATTGTTCACACAGCAACTTTGAAATGCTTGGAGAGACTTTTCTTTCATGTTTTAACTGTACAGTTTCAATTGTAAAAGCCCTGTTCTCCACACCAAACCTTTTCCAGCAACAAAATTAAAGAGATTCTAAGTTTGTCAGTAAACCCTGACATTCCAGTGCTGAAGTCCATCAGAGTAAGGCAGATTGAAAAGTTATAGCACTGGGAGATTTTCCATTGAACTCATATTGCAAGAGATGGATTAATCTTTCAAAGATCAAATGATCTGGAAATACAGATGACATAATTTGATTTCTATTTCTTTTTATTAAAAGTGCCAGGCTGGATGTGGCCCTGGGCAAGCTGCTTTGGCTGCCCCTGCTTGAGTGGAGGGACAGTGGATCCCAGAGGAGCTGGCCAACCTCAGCTGCAGTGGGATTCTGTGCATTCAACAAGATTTACACCCCATTTATCCTTGGCCAGTGGACCAAATACAATGAATACTCTAGCATAGCTTTATCCTTAAACTATGTATTACAGCTTTATGAGTTAATATAAATAAATGCAACAGCAAGAATGATTCATCCTCACTCTATGAGAAACTGTAATATCTTACACTAGATAGACTGTCAGTATAGAATAAACAATTTGCCATATTGATAC
Organism: Cettia cetti; assembly: GCA_013401135.1. NCBI lineage: Eukaryota > Metazoa > Chordata > Aves > Passeriformes > Sylviidae > Cettia > Cettia cetti. The sequence continues at coordinate 14,254 of VZUI01046303.1, forward strand.
CTGGTTCTTAGCAGTTTTGTTTATTAATTTCCCTTACAGCAAAGAAACAAATCCTGAAATTTTAAAATGGCACTTTGCTTAGTATCACAATTAAATTTGCTTAGTATCACAATTAAATTTCAAAAATTTATAAGAAGGGAATATTTTTGCTCTGAGGAAATTTATCTTGTTTTCATTTCGGACAGTGAAAATTGAGAAAGAATCATTTACATTGTCAAAAATATTTCTATATGCATAAGTCAACAAGGTACTGCAAATTAACCAGGCTAAAATTAGGCTAATTTTATATTACTAATGTAGTAGTCACTTTGGTAGTATTCAGATGATACTTCAGGATGCATGCTGAGAAAGAATATGTTCTTAAATGCTCCCTATGAAATGAGCCAAATAAATGAAACCATTGTTATATTGCAAGAAATTGCTCATGTCAAGGTCATGCAGAGATAATATAATAAAAGGACAAGAAGAGCTGACTGGATTTTTAGGTGCCAAAGTAACTTTTATGCATGAGGCTTACAAACTCAACTGGCACTTGCTGCAGCCACAACTGCTTCAGTCTCAGTTGCACTAAAGTTTTATTATCTAAACCCTTTCCAGTGTAACTTAAAATGGTCACATCCTTCCAATGTAAAACCACTGATTTCAAACAAATCTGGTTAGAGAATTTCCAAAACGCCAAATAGATCACAGGATGGCCACACAGCAGGGAGATTTCTCTCTGGTTTCCTAAGATTGAGTCCAGAGAGTTATGTCACTGCATGCAGCAAGCTGTACTACTGCTGAAATGGCTTCCTGGTTTTTACCATTTTTCCGTGTTCCTGAGCCTTTATAGGGCCTTTCCCCCCCAGTCGTTATGGACAGCTGCACCTCCAGCTCTTGGGACCCCTGTGAGCACTGCTGGGTGGCACTGGATGACCACGTGGCCAGGCTAGGACAGTGCCTAAAGAACATGTTCATCCTCTGGTGCCTTTGCAGGAGATGTCTTCTGTCCAAATCCCAGGCGATAGTGAGCCTGGAGCGTGTTTCAGCAGGGGTGAGCTCTGTTTCAGCTGGCACAGGTTGCACTGCTTGCTCCTGGGGTGTCCTGTGCCCTCTCACCCCTGTGTGTGACTTTCCCCTCCTCCTGACAATAGTCTATGGCTGCACCATTTGTGACCAACACCTACAGTGACTCTGTTGAATGCATTTTTCACACAAGCACAGGACAATCATTATTGAAAAAGAGTGTTTTCAATAGACTATGGTGCTGTCTTGTTAAACACTACAGGGGAGCCTTACTTTTTTTTTTTGTTTGGTGCATGACTCTCCATTCTAATTCTGGTTTGTGTCTTTTGCTACCAGTACAAGGCTGAAAAAAAGTATTAATTTTATTTAAGCAGCACTAATGAAAACCCAAAGCAGTATTATTTCGTATTTGGCAAAGTTAACCTTTATTATATTTGTTTAAAACATCAATTATGTGTAAAATAGGTTTGTATAAAATATCCCTCATAGTAATTTATCTTCCACTTCCACACTAAGGGTATTGAAAAATCTGGTTCCCAGCCTTTGCCTTGCTACTAAAAAAAGAAGTGATATGGAAGGTTACATGCATGTGGGGAAAGGTTTAACTTTTAAAATTTTTATTACTTTTATAACCTCTTGGGTTGGAAGTTATTCTTGTGTTCATCATCCAAGTTTTAAACATAAAAAGCCCTCTCAATTCTAATGCTGTTACACTGCTACTCCTGAATAGCCTCTCTTTTCTCCACCCAGAAAGAAATTTCATTTATAATTCAATCAACACATTGTTTCTTTGTTACTTTTTGAATTATTTTAATTGATAATAGGTCAAGTCTAAGATATGATAAGGAACAGCCCATTGCCAAATTTTCTGGTTTTTTTTAAAAAAATTTTTTTATAACTACAGTGCTTAAAATTACTCCTATGGTAATTTTCAAAATCAGTTAAGGAATAGCTTGTCAAAAATTATTTATTCATCTAATGATAGATGTGAATATCTTCTGGGATTTTAAAAAGTGCCTGAGCAAGTTGGAACTAATGAAGTTTAAGCATCTAATATGTTTAGCTTAGCTTAAAAATCCTGTGAGATGATGATATAAAACGTTTTAGACCCAACCACATTTTCAAAAGTGCCTTAGAGACACTTAATTGATTAAATTAGAAATAAACCACCCACCTTAGTAGTTAAAACCCTGAATATAAATATGCAGAGAAGTATTGTTGTATTTGAAAAGATTTAAGGCTGGAAAAGGAGCAAGGCTTGTAGGGAGAAATGGCTCTAACATCACTGAAAAACACAACTCTTTCCTTTTATCTGCACAGTGTGTCTGTCAGCCCGTTTGCCTTTTCCAGTGCTATCAATGAGTTTGTTAAGTGTATTGCTGCCCTGTAAACCTTGCACTTTGTCACAAATATCAACCCGCTAGTCATTAAACCAGGAGAGGTTAAAAAATGTCCCCTGCATTGTGCTTATAGAAAAAGCTCTAAAGCATGAGAAAACATCCCAGGGATTGTGTGCAGCGACAGGAACAATAAGTACTCCTTTAAGAAGTGCTCCATCTTCCAAGAACTAAATTTCTGTCTGAAAGGGAGATCAGAAGAGCCTCCCAGTAGCACCGTAGCAAAACCAAGCCCCAATTATTATTCTAAAGAGACAGAAACTGCAGCTCTTCAGTGTTGATGATAAAGGCAGCCGAAGCCCCTCGGGTGTTATGAGAGTGGTGTTTGATGTCCTCCAGCGAGGCTGTGTCTGGAGACAGTTTATCAATGCAAGCAGTGCCATGGGCTGCGCTTCTCCCCCGTGCCAGCCCCAACTGGCTCCGGTGTTGCACAACCCGCTGCAATTCCAGGGCGCTGCTCTCCTGGGAGTGTGGCTGAGGCAGGGCCAGCAGAGCTCCAAAGGAGCCAAACTCACACTCCACCTTACTCTCATCAAAGCCACAAGCATGGACACAACACGCCGGGCTCAAGGCCAACCCCAGCGTTTTACCTCCCCGCTGGGCAACTTTTGGAAGCAAAGTGTGGGTCTGCTATAACTTTGCAGAGAAATCCATGAGATTGCCTCTGCACGAGGCAGTGAGAGGCCTCGCTGCTGCAAATCACCTCCTGAGACCTATTTCTACTGTAATGCATAGGGAACAGAGGAAGGATTAAGTTCCTGGCTAAGCTGCCTCTTGTGAATACCAAAAGTTGGGCTGAAGTTGCTCTACTTTAAACTTGACTGGGAATGCAAGAGACTCATTTGGTGAAGGAAAGGGCAGATATGTCCTGAGCTGGCTCTGTGAGAGTGTTTTAGGTCTTTCAGGAGCTAATTGCTACTCGTATCTGGTGTTTGCATTGCTCTGCTTCTCCAGATTCTGCTCACTCTGCCTGAAATGGTCCATTTGTACCTGGTCCGTTTGCACCCGCTTTTGGATATTTTGTCTTTGTTCTGAAGGAGAGTTTGCCAGTTCTGTCATTTCAATAAATTTCACATGTTTTGCTATAGATTTGCCTTCTGTTCCTTTGCTTTTGAAGGCTTAGCTGGAGAGTGAGAGCTGCCAAAATTGCAACTGTGCAGTATTTCCTGGCCTGGCAAGTTTCAAATTTCTCCCTTGCTGACAGTGCCATGAATTAGTGAATGATAATGTGTTTGTTGCTTTTTAAGCCTTTCCCACACCTGTCTTTGTTCATCTGCGAAGACTTCATGTACTCTCTTAAATGAATAAAATAGAAGCATTTTCAATACAGTAGAAGGAGAACCCACAAAAACCTCTTTTCTTTATGCTGGTAGGGTACAGGACAATTAATAGCAGGTTTTATTTAAATTAGTCAAAGCCCTTGACACAGGAGAAAAAAAAAAAAACAAAAAGTGTGTGCAGTCCTGAGCTCAGATGAGGCCTGAGTTAGCCTAAAAGCCACTGGAAGCTCAGAATCTGGTGATTTAGATATTATCCCTTCTCTCCCACAGGGGAGAATCTTTCAAACCCAAACCATTCAATCACAGAGCTGAAGCAGCAGGGCTCTGTGACATGTATCTGTCTCCTAAGGACACACAGATATACTTGCACTCATAAATATTTTGCCAGACGTGAATACATTTTCCACCTTAGGACCTTAGTGAGAAAGAATTTTGTGGCTTGTCATTTGACTGTCAAAGCTGAAAGTTGATTTACTATAGACACTTTTAAATAGAGAAGGAATTGAGGCCACATCTGTTCTTCTCTATTGTTCCATTTCTGCACTGGGTGAGGAAAAGAAACCACTGGTAATAGCAACATACATCTCTAAGTCTCCAGAGAGCCTTCTGAGGGAGCAAGTGTCTGCTGTGGAGGGCTCTGCACCTCAAAATATATGGTGGTAATTAAATTACTGCTAATTGAGTTTAGTAATCCAAGGGCTCACACACTAATGAGCTAAAACAGGAAATATGAAAAAAGGAAAATACCTTTCCCCTAACTTTTTATGTTTTCCATCTCATAATTACCTAGCCTGCACTGAGAATTGCTTTCTGTCACATGTCCCATCTCTTTTGAATTTGTTATTCTTGGATTTCTTTTCCTTGGGGGCAATTTTATTTGTAGTTGATGTTTGCTTACAGGATTGGAAATAAAAAAAAAATTTGCTGCCTGTCATAAAACAATTTACCTGAGAGAAAACAATAACACCACTGAGGCAACTACAGTTATATTTCTTGGTAAATATGTGCTTTTTACTGATTGCTTTTATTTTCACAGTTTCTCTTTCACAGCCCTTGACAGCCTCTTACTCCCAAGGATAAATTCCCTCTTGCTCCAAAGCAGTTAGACTGATAAAAGTGATTGTATAAGCAATGGGTAATATCATAGAATGGAGACAAACCAACAATCAATAATGGTAATAATCTGGCATTAACAAAAAGTTAAATGGCAGCAAAATGAATATATTGCATTTTTCCCTCCAGGTCTTGGAAACATAAACAAGGTATTAAAAAACAAGCAACTGTTAGTTTGTATGGGGCTCAATTTAATGGCATGGGGGAAAGTAGTGATAGTTTTGTTGCTTTACATATTTTAGAGAGCTGCTGGCCTTAACTCTGCTTATTGGCAATTTTATTCTTCTAGTCTCAATTTTCTGCAAGTTCTGCCTCTTGATTTATAATGTGTTATCATCAACTGCCCTATTTTTGTAATTTATTAAGTATTCTTTTCTTATTTCTTCATGGATTCTTTTGTCTCTACAATGAAGCTTTAAAAATGAGTAGGTTTCCTTGATTATTATTTTGCAGCACTTGGGAAAATAATGGCATTGTAACTCATGCTATTCTGTTAAATTCACATCAACAATCAATCTGTTCTGTAATTGTTTCTGGCTTCTTGGAATTGGTTCTGTAAAAGCACTGGGGTTTAGACTTTATTTTGCTTGCACATAAGGAAAGCAGTGGGATGATTTGCTTTACCTCCACTATCACTTTTTTAGCTCTAGGAGGAATTAGTCTCTATCTCTCAAGGTAAAGTGTAGTATAGATTTCCTAGCACAATGGATGGAGCCTTTTGATTTAGGAAATTATCCTCTGGACTATCACCAGCCTTTTAAGATACACATTTCATATTGTAGCCTGAGTGCTAATGCAACATTTTTCTCCAGGTAGGAACTATAAATTGATATTAGGAACCCAAGCATCCTTTACTTTTTCTGGTTTTATGGTCTGTAAAAAGTGTCATTTATATCCCATCTCATGCTTTATCTGTTATCATTCTGAGCATTCAAGATCCCTTTCATGTTATTTTCCAGTGAATCAGAGAAAGGTAATTCCATCTTTTTACAGTTTTCTCAACTGCAAGGAACATACTGGGAAATCTCTAGTTTCTGCTTATGAAAAGGATACAGAATCAGTTGTTTCATAATGCAACTTCTTTCTCATATTAGATATTTTTCTATTATCTTTTGTACTTGAGGATGAGAAACATTATCTTACATCTAATAAATGTCAAACAGAAGATTCTCAGTGGCAAACTGCAGTGAAGTACCCAGCCTAAGAGCTAGAATATATGAAATATATTGTTTTGAGCCACAGGCTAGTAAGGACTGTTAGATATGTCCTGAGGCTTTCCTGCTAATATTTTTGATGGAAATTTAACTCTTTGAGTTAAACCAAGTACATGTTGCTCACTCACCCACAACTTCCTCAGATTTTTTGTTTTATTTACAACACCCTTGAAATTAGGAAATTTAAGCTCTCAAAGCTCTCTCATTATACCTTGTTGAAACAAAACCAGTATAGAAAATAAACATTAGCCAGTTATTTATAGAGAAAACAAGAATTCCTCCTCAAAAATCACTTTTCTTTGGAGCCAAGAAATGGTGCCATCCTCCAAGGCAGTAGAAATATTTGAAGCTCAGGAATATGTATTTCTCTTATTGACCTCTCTCCACAGAGGAGCAGCATGGTTTACATATGGAAACACAGTTGGTACTGTTCTCCACAGGCCAGTAAAGAGTGGGAATGGGTTTCAGGGTTGCCAGAAGGATTTCTGAGACCTCCTCTGAACAGCACAGCTCCAAGGATAGCCTTTTCTCTTCTTCCTCTGCACATTGTCATTTAAAAGTGCATCCTGGTCTCAAAATAACAAATTTTGGTTTTGCAAATTTGGACAGGGAATTTTTTTTCCCCTCAGTTGGTGGGGTATTGTCACATCCTTGCTGTTTTTATTCTTCACAGAAGACATTTTTAAAATGCCACTTAAAAATAAAATCTTGCTGCAGCAAGGGAGGGATTATCACATATTAATTTGATATGCTCACTCTGAGTGGCTTTATTGCTTTTCACAACAATTTAAAATTTCAGTATTCAGAACCCATTTTAGAAATTATCATCAGAGGATATTAGTCTAACCCATGAAGGACAGACTATATACATTTTTACAGCTTATTAGGCTCCTGGATTTACCCTGAACACATACACAAAGTCTGCTTGAAATATTGGCCTCCTACACAGCTCCATGTAAATGTCTGGGTAGATGGTCCCACTGGGGTTCCCGTTTTGTACCCTGGAACTATCAAGATTCAGTGTGCCAGTGAGCATCCTAATGAGAGCTGAGAGGGCCGAAACTTTCTGTTTTCATGGCAACCACACAATCTGTTGTACAATAACTACTGCTTTGTCACTTGTTTCAGGATGAGCTTTGAAAACTGTTGGCAGGAGAGAAGCATCTTTTCATGCCTTCCCTCCACTGAGCCCGAAGTTGTTGCCTGATGTGTTTTGTTAGCACATAAGGTGCATCTCTCCCCGTGCAGGTAATTGGCAGGGGGCTTTCAGGGGTGTTAATGGCTGTGTGATCAGCTCGCTGCTCGTGCCTCTGTGATAATGAGAGCTTCCTTCGCGGGGGCACTGAGCCTCGCCTCGCCTCGCCTGCTCCTCACCTCGGAGGGAGCAGCTGAGGCTCATGGAGGTTAGAGTCAGACCTGAGGAAAGGTGCATTGCCAGCAAAAAAAGCATCCATTATCTGCAGAAATCCACTGAGGGATCGGCCAGGTGGGGCAGAACACAGCCAGGTGTGTGGGGAGGGTGAGTGGAGAAGGGGCCTTTCACAAAGACTCCTCCCAAAAGTTCTCTCCCAGTCATGCTGTGCCAGAGTCCCAGAATGGTGCCAGGGCAGGAGATTTTCATATTGATGTTAAAAAACACAGTCTGGGCTTTCTGACTGCTATCCCACAAATAATGTTAATTTATACAGATTGTGTAAAGTAGCTGGCTTTCATCTGCTTCTCCAAATGGCAAGATATGAGCTGCTGCCTGCTGAAAGCCGTGGAAATGACCCAGTAACATTTAATGGGCTTCAGATCAGACCCAGGATATTAATTTCTGCAGCAATTTTTAGGACATGATCCCGAATAAGCACACAAATGCCTGCCTGCTCTCTCTGAGAGGCTGCCTTGCACCAGGATGAGTCTACTAATTCCTGTGTGCTTGCTGCTCTCCAGGAGAGGAGTGGTTCCAGCTGTGGCTGGTGGAGGAGTACACAGGGATCCTGAGGTTCCATAAAGGTGCTCCTGGGGATACTTCCCCAATGAATGTCTTCCTCAGACCTCTCAGTCACATCAGTGCTTTCAGGAGGGTGATGCACCTCCTACAAAACTTTTCCATGATGTTTTGATGCACCTCCTATTGAAGTGGACCTCGGTATAACAGGAAGGTTTTCTTGAGGACTGTGATGACCAGGCAGTTGCAGTCAGTAGAGCCTCTTAGATCAGAAATCAGAGTTCCAGCCCCAGGGAAAGCAGTTAGGTCACTTAATCTGACCACCTGTGTGCCACCTGTGTGCTGCATTTCACTCAAGTGTCACTGTGTAAGACCCAGACAGTGGAGCGTTGGTGTTGAATTCTCAGGGACAGTGTGCCACACAAAGGAAGCAGATGCACTAATCTTGCTGCTGTTCCTGGTAATCAGATGAAATTTGCTGGGCTAGCCATGAAACATGTTCCCCTGTTCTTTGGTTTTGAGAGCATATATTGTTAAAAAATGCTAACCAACCAACATCCTCGTTATTAAGGTAATCCTAACTGCTCAATAAACAGGGTGTCAAGCCAGTGATTTGGCTTAGTCCCTTGTAAGGTTATTCATCCAGCCTGGTGTCTCAGCTCTAGCTGTGGTCAAGCTCTGATTATCACAAAAAAAGTGAAGAGAAAATGTCCTGGCGTACCAGCTCCCTCGAGTAATGCCTCTGTGTCAGAAGTGCCCTTGGCTGCCCTGCCAGGGTGCAGATCTGCCTGACTTAGTGCCGCCAATCCCACCTCCCTCAAGGAGAAATTGTCCCCCAGAAGAGCACTGTTACTGCCCCACCAGCCTTTAAAGCAGCTGCAAGTTCTGTGGTACCTAACCCTGGTACTCCTTTGGGTATCTGCCCTTTTGCTTCCTGCACTTGATCTGACCTACACATTTTCTTTTGTTTTGTAAAAGTCTAAAGCTTTCAGCAGAATGAAGTGATCTGTTCTGAGACAAGCTGCAATGTTAAAGTGCATTTGTCTTTTAGCAAGTATAATATGCATCAAATAAATTGTCTCAATGAAGGCTAAATAACACTTCACTCTGCTGACCAGGGAGCTCCAAATTTCTGTTGTCTGAGACAACATTTTGTTGCTTTGAAAATGTTTTCTTCATAAAAGAAAACAACACTGATTAGTGGCTGTTTGGAATTAAAATATTGAGCATTTTTGTTGTCAAATACAAGGATGGAACAAGAACAATTGGCACAGGAAAAGTAATTTTAATTTTCAATGTCTAAATTTATCAATTATGAAAGAATTAGATTGGCATGGACATAACCAAGAAATATCAATAGGTAACAAGTGTCAACACTGTAATTTGGTGTAGTCTCTAAGTATATGTGCTTGCTCTCTCCCTAACTCTCTCATCCATAATTTATAAATCGTTGATGCGATGAAGACACCCAGACAGATGTTACATGAGGATTCCTCCAGTCTCAGGATTTGGGGTTTCAAGATGAAATAGTCAAAGAGTCTGTGTGATCCTGGAGGCCAGGCCCCATTCCCCAGCAGAGCACACAAACACAGCTGCTGTTCTGAAAAATACACAGTGACATGGACGTGACAGAAAAGGGAGGGAGGGAGCCAGGAGGTGTGTGGGGGGAAAAGGAGATCAGGGCAGTGCCAGAAATAGATGTAGCTCCTGTACAGTGCTGGCTTTCAAGGCTTGTGTTGCAAGATGGTCTAAGTGTAGATTCAGATGCACATTTTCATTCTGGAGTTTTAGACCCAACACTGGCTCAAGTATTGCCCCACATTCCTGGTTTATTCCCCCTGTGATTGTGGTGTGAATCAGCAGGAGAGGCAATTACTGTCCCTGAAGATGCTGGGATGTTTGTCCTTTTGCTTGTCATTTCCACCATGGTTTGAGCAGCTCCTTTGGGAAGAGGCTTTCATGGAATTTTCCCTAATACTTTCACTTGAAAGTTTGAAGTGCTGCTGCAGGTATTTTGACAAAACCTATCAAAAAGGGCTTTCAGTGCCATTCAGCTTCTCTTGCTGTCTAATCTAAGTCTAAAAGAGCCACAAATAGAGCTGTTAACTGCATTTAGAGACCTTGGTGCTGGGATTATGGCTAAGCAGGAAGTGGATTTTCACTTTCACAGGAGCAGTGTCTCAGTCACTTTCCCTGTAAGTTTCCGGGCATGTAGCAAGAGTTATGCTTTCCTTGGAAGTTTTCCTTGCTCTCCTTGTGGATTTCATCTCTTGCTGAGATCTGAGAGACACCCTGCTCAGTTTCCTCAAAGCACTGACACAAATCCTGATAGAACTTCCAAAAGCTCTGGCAGGAGAGTAGTTAGACACTCTTTCTTCTGCTTCCCCTGTCTTACTTCTCTGCTGTCTCAGGAAAACAGGCACCCTGTCTCCAGGGGCTGGATTCCCCAGGAGGGACTGTCTCTTGTACATCCATTTCTGTTATTGATTACTGTGTATTTTGTTTTGCATTTGCATTTGCTTTGCATTTGTCTTTCTGGAATGCAGTGGTTACCATCAAGGTTGACTTTAAATCAATCCCCTGACGTTGGCAATGGATGTAATGGATTTTCACAAGGCAATTATCTTTGTTGTGGAAAATGTCCAGATATAATTAATGTTTAACTGTACTGAAACCTGTAAGCCAAACCATTGGAAGTGTTTTAGCAAGACCAACTCTCTAGTTCTAAGTGTACATCACTGCAGGAGGAAAGGCATTTCCATGAGGTAGAAATGAAAGTACAGCAATTAACATTAGAAGGTGGATGTGCTGTGTTGGGAATGCAGATTCACATGTGATGAGATTCTTCCATGTACAGTGAAATGTCACCCCTTCTAAACTAGACATCATCATGTGGACACTTTCAGAAGGGCAGGGGTATTTTAAATCCATTAGCTTTTCTTTCAGTCTGCATTTGCAGGCAGGTTTTGAGGCTGAAATAGCAGTGTGCACAAAATGCTGATATCTAGTGTTATGGAAGTCACATGTGTTTGCAGTTTTCTGAGTCCTAAAAGTTCCTATTTCCTTATTAAAGGTGCACTGGTTTGGATTCTCTATCTTTCCTGAATCCTCAATTGAATGAAAATATGAACTCTTGAAATTGTTACAATTTCCTAACACTGAGCCTCTAAACATGCTAACACACCATTGGACACAGCAAAGATTATTTGAGTGGTATTGATGTGAGGTGCTCATAAAACTGGGGCTGTGTTTACTCGAATTCTCATGACAGACTCACGAATTTCATCAGGAGTTCAGCCCAGTAGCACAGGATCCACCATCAGATTTGTTTGAAATAAGCATCCAGCCAATGTATATTTCAGCCTCCCATTACCATACAAGTGAATGCTGGTATTTTCCAGAAAGTCACAAAGCTGGCAAGTCTGTCTGGAGAAAGCAGTTTCCTCATTGTTGCCTGGCCTCTTGAAAAGGTCCCAGCCTTCGTCCCCTTTTCATAATTGTAGCAATGTTCTGGTGTTATGATTAACTTCAAACATACAATGAGCAGTGGAAGCTCAGTAGCTTTATCAGACATTGTCATTATGTTTCAATAAAATATCACATCCAGTGATAGTCTTTCCTAGATATTTTCAGTTAGAAATGCATTAAAAATGATTGTGCCTGGGTGGACCAGTATCCTTTAGAATAAGGATGCTTTGTAAAGGTATTTTTTTCTCTAGAATAGACTTCAGAATTAATCCCAGTGGAAATGGAAAGTACTTGTGGGAGAACTGTTGTATAAAGTTCTAAACCTTAGAACTTTCCTTAGCTCTTCTGAATACAATGCTCAGAGGAGTTGCAAAAATGTACAGTATCCCACTCTTTGGAATATAAGTTCAGGCTTAATCACCTGCAGAACTAACAGAATTGGATTAAAGTCTATGCAAGGAAACAAAGAAAAAATTTATAGGCTATTTGTCTTACAACTGGTGGGTTTTTAAAATTTTCATCTGTAAAAAATAAGTATCTGCATCACTGTAGATCTTCTGGGGAGCTAATCAAGGAATGTCCATTTATTTTAGAATGTCAAGAGCAGTTTAACCTCAAGATGGTGCTAGATGGTTGAGTTGGCTGTCACAACAGCTATTGTTTATCTTATAAATTTTTTTCAGAATGAAAAAGCATCAGTAACTTGTAATTGGTTAATAACCAATAAGAAAAGATAGGCTTCACATTAAAGTGCATCAGTTTTACAGATTAATATGTTTATCAGCCTAAGCAAGACATGAATTGAGTTGAAAATATATTAATTATATCAGTGTTTCAGAATAGAACAGCTGAGCATATACAAAAGTCATTGGAACCACAATGGGTAGGAGATATACAGTATGTTACCTGTTATTAGAACCAGGCAGCCTGGGAGTCATGGGGACTGTCATTCTGGCAAGATAAAGTGATCAAAACTTGTCATACAAATAGTAAAGACTGAAAGTTCCTGGAGAAGTTAAGGAACTTCTTCATTCACATTAAATAATATGTAGAAATTGTCTAATTTTTTCAAATCCAGCCGGTTTTCTGCTGGAAGATGAATATCCAGAGTGTGACTGTTGTACCTGGGCTGTAACCCATCCCTGAATCAGCAGATGAGCAGAACATGAGCAGAGGATGAGCAGAACAGCAGCAGATGAGCAGAACATGAGCAGAGGATGAGCAGAACAGCAGCAGATGAGCAGCGCTGTTATCCTGGCAGCTCCCTCAGCACCGGCAGCTGTAGGGATGTGCTGCAGAACAGAGCACCCTGGCTGCTGCTGAGGATTTCCCCCACAGTTATGGCACCAGGTCTGATTTTCTAGAACAGCCCAACAGTGGCCAGATGAGCAGAAATTCATCTTACAGTTTCCTTCCTTGGGGGACAGTTAAGGGAGAGATTTTCCAAGGAGCCCATGACAGCTTTTTTACTGTTTGTGGTAAAAACGTGGTGCCAGGTCTGTACAAACTGTACCTCGGCTTGGTAGCCTCTAAAACAGACCTGCTCACACTGAAAAAAATCTTTTCCCAAAATGAGATGTGGGTCTGCTTGATGATCCTGGTTCCTGGGCACATCTCCTATGGCTGGTGGGTGTTGGAAGGCAGGGAAGCTCTCTTCCCCACACAGGGTAATTTTGTTATTCTTTTTGTTGTCTTCTGTATTTTTCAATGTTTGCTTTTTTCTTTTTTTTCTTTTTTTTGGCAGCAAGATATAATCCTTTAGAAAAGCTGCAAAATGAGAAAAATTTATGCGTCAAGTTAATTTATTTTGCACCAGAAAGGCCTTTCAAAAAGATGGCTGTTTAATATATCATCTTATAAATGAATCAGCAAAATAATATGGGAACTTGGGGATGTGCAGTGACAGAAGGATTTTTTTTTATTAGATTTTACTTTATTTTGATTTTTTTTATTTCCCCAGATATTTTTCTTGATATCTTCCAAAGTTTTTATAATTGTTTAATGCAAGCAATTACTTACGAGGTGGGTATATCAGCCAAGACAATGTTACAGAAATGTGAAAAATCCCTGGCATTGTAAAAGGATGCTTGATCACCTGAAATAATTGGAAATTTGCCATCATTCCTTTGTCACCCTGAGAAAAGAAGGTTTTACAGTCCTTCCTATATGCAAATCTGAAATAATCTACCTTAACACAGTGCTGCCTATGCTGCTCAAGTATTAGTTTTTTTCATTGTTTGTAAAATGCATTTCTTGGGGTAAGAATCAGCTAAATGTGATTGTTTGGCTTTTTAAAGCAGGAAAATAGAAACTAGACTGTGCACCCTACCTACAGATTTTTATCAGATGCAGATAAAAATATAAATAGCCTAGGAGACAGTGTCCTTTAAGGGATGATCCTAAGGTTAGTGGGACTTTTTGAGGAGATTTTTCTTGTCTAGACAGTTATAAAGAAGCTGGAAGTTGATTTAGGTTTTTATTATAGGGAATATAAATCTACATCCCTCATATTCAGTATGTAAGCAGGGAGGTATTTTATGTGTGATTTTACAAAACAATTTGTAAGAAAATATACTGGTCATTCCAGCTATCTGAAAATACATTAAATAAATTATTTCAAATGGAAAATAGGTTACCTATTTTAGAACAGTGGAGAAATCAACATATTATTTTTGTTTTCACTAGCTTAAATTGCAAAGTGACATTCTGACTGACAGAAGGAGAGACACAGTAATAAAATTCATGCTTATATGTTCAGGCTTAATCAAGGGGAGATTTAGGGTAAAAGTGTTTAGCTAAAAGTCATTTTAAGTCACAAGTACATAAGAATAGATGATTAATTATGTTGTCCACTTGGGGCAATGACCATGCAGGACAAATTGCATTTGAACTTGCCTACAAAAAAGCTTAAAAAATGAAAGCACTGGATGGCATTAAAAAAAAATAAAATAAAATTCTTCCTCTCAAAGGATTGTGTATTGATAGAGGGAAATTATTTCCTTTGGGTTTGTTGAGGAATTTAGGAGAAAGCTGTCTATAGATATTGGTCCTGACACAGGATCCTTCCAGTCACAGTCTCAGAGGTGCCACTGCTGAGATCCAGAGGCTGAATGTTTGCAGTGACCTCTGCCATACAAAGATCAGAGTCAGCATCTGGATCTCCATATGGAGGATGAAAGTTTTTGTATTACAAAAATCTTTCCAACAACTATTTTGGCAGGGACAATCATAAAAAGAGTATTTGAGCATCTTATTACACTGTTAATATATTCCCATCAGGAAGTTAAACTAATTAACTCCTCTCTTATGCATACCTTGGTGATATTTTTACATTTCCCAGGGCACATAACCAGTCACAAGAAAAAGAAAATGTCACCTTCCAATAGTCACTCCCTAGCAGGCACTGGAGGACACTCTTAAAGCAAAATTTTTTGTGTGCTGTTAAGTTTCTTGTTGAGGTAGAACAAAAGATGATGGTCTCACCTGACAAATTGGCTTCACCTCAGTGTGTATCTCTTCTTTGTCTTTTTTTAAATATAGTTTTACTTTCTGCTGTTGAGATCACAGTCACTTATTCTGCTTGTGTTCTCTGACTGCCTGAATAAAAAAAAAAAATTAATAATTACTGAAATTACTTAATCAAGACACAGAGTTACTGGAGAGTCCAGCAGAAGGCGTCAGATGATAATGGACCTCTGAGAGAATTCCAGGGCCTGGAGCACCTGCAAAGGCTGGAACAGCTGGGACTGCCCAGCCTGGGTAGGGAAGGCTCAGGGTGATCCCCTCAAGGGGGGATGTGAAGGGAAAGCACCCAGACTGTTTCACTGGTGTGAGTGACATGCCAAGGGGCCGTGGGCACCAACTGAAACATGGGAAGCTCCCTCTGAACATCAGGGAACACTTTTTCACTGTGAGGGTGACCCAGCAGTGGCACAGGTCACCCAGAGAGCCTGTGGAGTCTCCATCCTCAGGGATATTCAGAAGCTGTTTGGACACAGTCCTGGTCTAGGTGACCCTGCCAGAGCAGGAGGGTTGGACAAGTTTGTCTCCAGAGGTCCCTTCCAACCTCAGCCATTCTGGGATTTTGTGAGCCTGTACCATTGCTGTTCAGTGTTTCTGATGTCATCTGTGACAGTGATGAGGAATAAAAGACTTGGATCTCTTTAGCCCTGAATTAAACCTGCTACCCCTCTTGCCTTCTTTTCTTGTTAGGGTTCAATTTCTTCAGACTATCTGTGAAAACAAGGTCTAAAAATAAAGCATCCCTCGGGAGAAAACCGATTTTGGCATTGAATATTGGTCAAGTAGAGCAGAACATAATCCAGGTGAGTAATGAAGGACAAAACAAGGTACCTGTATGCAAACAAGGTTTGCCTGTGTGCAAACAGCCTCTGGGGCAATTCTGACATTTATGGTTTTCTTCCTATTGTGAGGGAGGGCATTTTTTGAAAAGCATCATCAATGCGCTGCAGAAACCAACAGGTACACGGAAGGACAGGGCTCTCTGTCTGCTGCTACCTAATGCTTCTAAATGAGGTATTTTTAGAGAACTGGAGTCTGAAATGGCCTCTGTGTCAGTCAAGGTCATTCTTTTTTTTTTTTTTTTTTTTGAGTTTGCCTGATGCTCACAGTGGAGGTACTGTATTAAATGCTATTCAGCATAATATCCCTGATTTAACATGTAGACAATTATGAAGGATTAGCCAGGGATAATAGTGTGAACCTGATCCTTTATTACCTGGATCAGCAATGTTGGAAGAACAAATGGAAGGCATAAATGAAAAAATGTGTTGCTGGGCACTTGAAGAACACACTAAATCACCTGGCTAACCAAGAATGAAGATTATGTTTTTGAACTGACAGAAAAAATCATGGTTAAGGTCATTGTGGATTTATTGCCCCAAGGAACATTATAATAAACTGGTTTGTTTTTATATTAACTAAAGAAAGCCTCAATGTTCAGCCAATTCTCTGTTGAAGGCACATGAATTTGTCTAAAATTAATTAGTTGATAATGTTATCTGATCAAATTGATGGAAATCTATTGAACTGCATGAACTATATGTTTTCAAAAGAGGTAATGAAGATTTTGGCAGCACTTCCTTTGTTTGCTTTTAGGAAATTCCGCAGTTGGAGAACTTTATGTTCAAAGCCAGGATGAGCACAGAGCTCGCCTTTTTTTTTCTTTTTTTTTTTTTCTTTTACCCAGCAGATTTTCTGAGAGGAAAGAAATTATGAACCTTTAAATGTAATGTTCCACCTTCTATTTAGAAATGTCTAATCTATACAATAGATATTAAATGCAAGGAAGTATAACATTAATTTCATGAAATAAAAGGAAACATTCTGAAAATATTTAAAACTTATTCAAATGCCTATAATTTGAAAAATCGCTTTCACCAAAATCCATATTTAAATGGAAATTCAATTCCTGTGACGACCCCATTGATACAAAAAAAATCAAATGAAAACACACTGCAAATTCTATTCAAGACTACATATCCCCTTTAATATTATATGTCACTATGGGACATGAAATGAACCACACACACGCAGTCAAGTTGTCAGGGCAAAAGGAGGGAAGTTTATTTTTCTACTTCGGTTTATATAGATTTTGGACAATGACCATGGTTTGGAAGATGAGGTTGCCACCTCTCCAACCACATTGGTCAAACTAGAAGTCCATCAATTGTCCCTCCCCAAGAGAGGAATGATAAACAAGAAGAACAGTTTACAATAACATCACTTTGTTTACATGAAAATCTGTGAGAAACTCCACTACAAAAATGCAAACATCAGAAGGCTGAAAAAGATCAGGGCGACAATTATCTTCCTCTGGGACTCAGCAAACTGGAATATCTAGGCCCAGATTTATTCCAGGTCAGTATAAGAGCTTTCCTGGAGGGGAAGGAGTCTCTGTGGTGGTGTGGCCAGGGCAGAAAGACAAACAG
This sequence comes from Cettia cetti, assembly GCA_013401135.1. Classification (NCBI taxonomy): domain Eukaryota; kingdom Metazoa; phylum Chordata; class Aves; order Passeriformes; family Sylviidae; genus Cettia; species Cettia cetti. The sequence goes on from VZUI01046303.1 coordinate 31,615, forward strand.
CTCTGGGAGGCTGCACACCCCTGGCTCTGCCTCTTCTCTCCAGTGCTGAGAACACAGGAGACAAACCCCAGGGTGTTCAGGTAACCCCAGGGTGAAGAGGCTGTGCTTTATTCCTGCTGGTTACCCCAGCACTGTTACAAATCCTGGCCATTAGAAATTAGGCCATTTTTGTGAAAAAAAAACATCTCCTACCCAGGTCGCTGATTCAGGGGACTGCTTCCACTGCAGCTCAAGCTGGCCAGCTTATTTACACCGTAAAATTGTGTCTTAAATCTAAACTGAAAGCCTCTGTTTCAGCCTCTCTGGACAGCCAGAGAAACAACACAGAAAAAAATTCTGTCAGCAGATGCCTTCAGAATTACAGTTGAATAATTGCAGACAGATTGAAGAGCTTCATGGATGTTTTGAAGTCATGTATAATGTCCACAGATGTTCAGCCCAGTGAATTTGAGTGTGTAATAGCCTGTGATGAAGCGTGCAGGCCTATCAGTGTCCCCGGAGAGGACTCTGAAGCCATTTTACACTGAGCAGGGTATATAGAAGGAGATCCTGCTAAGCCAAGTCCCCAGGAGTTAAATTCCCAGTCAGGGTTTGAAGCTATTCAGGGTGTTACTAATAACAGAAGCATCATTATCTGCTGCTAAACTCATTTACATTCTATATTTTGAAAGGAGAGAATTGGGATTAGTTAGGAGAGGACTTTTCCTCCTCCCAACCAAAGGGGTGAGCACTGGAGTAGAGAGGTGTTACACAGGAGACTTCTTGATTTCTTGTTCTCACATTTATTGATTGTCAGCCTACATTGAAGGACATGCAGCTACAGACTTGAACTTGAAAAAAGCTCCTTCTTGAGTGTTTTGACAGTCTGGCATGTCTCTTGTTTAGATTTGAATAATTTAATAGCTACAGTTGTAAAATCAGTATAGCAGAACTTGTGTGGCTTTTGACAAAGATGTTGAAGAATGCCAGTCCCAGAACTGACCCCTGAGAAACACCACTTGTTTCTCCTTTCCTGTGCATATCAGGCCATTGACCACAACTCTTAGTGTGAAACCACCCAGCCAATTCCTGATCCACTGAGTGTTCCATCTGTCAAGTCTGTGTTCCTCCAGTTCAGACACAAGTATTTCAAATATCACCCACAGAGAGCTAATGCTGCTGAAGGGATTTCAAACACCAGCCAGCCTTTGCTACTCACACCTGAGTAGTTTAAAATATCAGCACCACAGCAGCCTCGTAAATTAGCAGCCCATTACATCTTTTTACAGATGTGGCAATCCAAGGAAGTTAATGTCATCCAAGGAAGTTAATGTCATCCAAGGAAGTTAATGACTCAGGCACCAGGAAATGGCCTTCCAGGTAGCAAATGTTCAGCAGATCACAGTATTCCATTTATAGCACAACAGATGATCTATAATGTCACCATTGCTCTGGAGAAAACAAAGTGCTGCATCCAAACATCACTGGAGGCCGTGTCAGTGGGAAAAGAGTTTCCCTTGCTGGCTCAGGCAGTTACAATTCCTGCTCATCTATTACAATACATGCTGTCTTTAGCAGCACCGTGGCTTTGATAATAATAGATGGTAATTTTCTCATGATGGGTTATTTGAAGTCAGGACTGCAGTAGTGGTGGTTTTTTTAATGTTTCAAAGCACACTTTGAGTCTCAGAAATTCTCACTGTCTTTCTGATGCAAATCTGGTTTAACTATCTCAGGAACACATGCACTGAGAGAGAGGGGAAAGAGTTTGCCCAAGGCTCCCTCCATGGCAAACAATCCAGAGTAGGCACCTTGGTTCTCAGCCCGCTGACCTCTTCAGTACAATGTGAAAAGCTGTTTGCAACAAAATGGGATTTTTAGCTTTTCCAGGGTGTCAGTGATCCTGTAGCATGCTCAGCTGGTACTATTTTGAGTTAAGCTCTACATCAAAGTTTCTTATGAAAATTTTGTGGCATTCCCGTGATGTGTACCTAGAATGTGAGGTCTGTTTAACTCAGGACACTGGAATAGAGTGAAGTAGCCTGAGACAACATGAGGATTATATATCAGAATGTTTTCACAAATTTAAACTTTCTCTGTCACATTCACTGATGTTTATCTCCCTAGGGGCAAATTCTAGGTGAGTTCTGGAGGGGGATGATATATATATATATATTCCCTTTTTTGGGTAGTCTACCACAACTGTTAACACAGTGGGGAGGCACAGTCTGGTTCTTAATATGCAGTTACACTTAGGGTCCACTTTCACTTGGTTTTACTTCACTGCATTTCTGGATGTGCTGTCAGGAGGCTTTCCAGCTGGAATGGAGGGATGAGAGAGAGGAGCTTTGCTTCTGTTAGGTTTGTGCCACAATTCCTGAAGTCCCCCCCTGGTTTGCCAGGAGCAGGTGGGACTCAAAGCCAGGCAGCAGGATGGCTCATCCAGTCTAAGAGCTGTGCTTGCAAATGCTGATCACTTGTAGGCCAAGCTTCAGCCACTCCAGGACACCTAATAGGTGCCCTGGCAGGATGGGCTGCCTGGGCAAAAAAGAAGTGTCTGGCTCTAGGCCCTTGGACTGCCACGTTTCCTCAAAATGTTCCCAAAATATCACCTAACAGGGTGTTGTCCTGCCTGAGTTCCCACTTGCTCAGACATTATTTGACAGTCTCCATCTCACATTGTTCTCAGTGCCCAGGAGCATTCAGAGCTCCAAAACCTGTATGGATAGATTAAAAAAAAAAAAAAAAAAGAAAGAAAAAGAAAAAAAGAAAAAAGAGAAGAAAATAGGAGAATGCATTAGTCAGAGTTTAACAGTTGCTTTCCAGGAAAATGTCATGTTTTCTGCAAGCTTGAAAGTTTTCCCTGGATACTGAGTCATTTCTGCAGTTATTCTGGGCCATCAGACCATGATACAGTTGTATTCCTCATGTGGTTGCATAACAGAAGTAAGTTATGATGAGTTCATTCAGCATCTTGTGGATGATTTGGGAAAATATGTGACAATAGCCACAGGTCAGGGTAGTTGACAGTCAGGTTACATTATTACAACTTGCCAGAAACCAGACCAGAGGGCAACATCCAGTACTGGATGATTATTTCATCACAGCTTCCTGTACCCTGTATAACTTCTATCCTCACCTTTATGGAACATGGAAAAGAAATTGTTCTAGACAAGTTAAAATCAAAGACCTGAACTGTAAATAAACCTTTTGTTGGTAACAGATTGGGAAGAATTGTTTAGATTCATTGATATTATTGCACCTGAAGGAGCACAGCAGCCTGATATCCTCCAATTAATGTAAATCTGATTGAGGCTTTATATTTATATGCAAGGGTCACAAGGGTAGAATCTAGTGTATAATTTATAGAAAGTCACCTTGTAGGGAAAAAAAAATAATTCTAAGAGTTCCCAGCCTTGCGTGAGAATAGAAATGGAGCCCTTGCCAAACCCTTTTTCTTTCAAACATCACTGACCCACCTTTGCTCCCTCAGATTCCCTGTCTCTCAATGAGGCCTCTGGATTTCTGACAGCAGAGGTTGTCTTTGAAATCTACCTTTCTTCTTCTCTCCTCACTGTCACTATGCATTGTCCAGCCTTCAGTCAAGAGTTTTAGTTCAGTACTAACCCCTAATTCGTGCCAGAACCAGCCAATCTTCTGCACTCTTTTCAGATTGCTGAGCACCCCAGAGGCTGGGGGATTTGTGTTGCCATTAATTCTCTCAGCTTTGGAGATCTTTGGTGTTCAACCCCTAAAACATAAACACTTGTGTGGAAGGTGATCATCATGTGAACTGGAGAATACTCACATGGAAAGCAGAAAATTCTGTGAGAATGACTGGAAAACTTGGTTTAAAATTGTATTTATCACACTGTAATTTTCAAAACAAATAATAATGGCTTGATTACTGAAACTTCTTCCCTTTCACATGTATTTTGAACAGCAAAGTATTGAAGTAGGTTTCAAAATGGAAACCTGTGAAGCACAACGGGATTAGAGTGATCACATGTTGAAAATTAGGAAAATCTTGCTAAAAATGTGGCTCCTTCTGTCTAGGTACTTCACCTTGCACCCTCTCTTAGAAAGTAGATGCTGATCAAACTGTGTGTGTTGTGTGCACCCTGTAACACTGAAATTTTAGTGTGTTTGGCTAGGTCTTAATATCATCCTAGTGGTCTTGACTAAATTGCAGAGCTCACTCAATAATATGGTGCTCCCAGGTGAAAACTAGATTAGAAATGGCTTTCTCCCTGTGTGTGAGTGAGAGCTCTCCTGTAGACTCAGTGCCTGCCAAATGGCACCCCAGGCTCTCCCAAAGCAGGGCCTGACTGCCTGCACCCCTTTAGCTCCTGGAGAAATTGTGTTACTCCACAAAAAGGAGCCTCAAGGAATGTAGTGACTACCTGCTGCCTGTGGAAATAACACTCAGGGAGGGGTGGTTGGGAACCAGTTCCTCATGTCTCATGCCCTGGACAGTTTCTGTGCTGTGAATGGCCCATGGGGAGTTCCCCATGCAGGGGGATTTGTTGGGGGGCAGGAGGGAAGGCAGCTCTGCCCTTTGGTGTGTGGTGTGCTCCTCTCGGGTCTTGTGATAAGGAAGCAGCTGTGCTCACATGCATTATGTAATACTACTGTGCTGGCATCTGTGGTCAGATGATCTCAATCACATCCAAATTTCCCTTTGTGCTGCAGTTAGAATGGGGCTGGTATTTTGCTTTACAGAGATTTAAACCAACCAGGAAGGCCTCTTCAAAGGGTGTACTTGAGATCACGGAAGTGTTACATAACATCCTTTATGTGCTGGATCATCTAACCTTCCTATTATAAGAGTAGAAAAACAGCTAAAATACAGTAATTAATTATGTTAGAAAGTAACAATTAAAAGAATAATTGAGGAAAGATTATTTGCCTATCAGAACTGCCAAAGTATTTATATAAGCTGCGCTTGTTTCTATCCAACGTGATCTAAAATTTTCTGGGGATATTCTCCTTGAAAACAATGTCTAGGTTTGTAAGAACCCACTAACACACAGTGAAATACCTTTGCAAGTTTGTGTGCTGAGCAGTATCTTTAGTTTGTTTCAAGTTAATTTGGCATAAACTAGAACATCTTCTGGTTACTCTGACTCTTGCTTTATAAAGTATTTTAATATAATATTACTTTTTAGTTGTTGAATGTAGACCACTTAAAGGTGAGTTTCCATAATTTAAAAGGCAGTGTGAATATTTTGATTAAAATGAGTTGATTAATATCTCCTATAAAGCTGCTTAATATTCTTTAAAAGCAAACTTTCTGTCCGGTTGCATGAAGACTAAAACAAATCCTTGAGGACCACAGATCATGCATTAGCCTGGGCTGGAAGGGGCCTTCCAGCTCTGTGTGTGACAGTCTGTGCAATGTCCTGGGCTGCATTTGTGCTTGTCATTTCTACACTAGATGGTCATGACAGCTTTCAGGTACTTGGACAAAAAAAGTTTGATTCATCCAGAAAGGGGAAGGGTGATTTATGGAAAGTGATAAAAGAATAAGGGAGGTGTGATGCAAAGGCAGAGGGAATATTTTTCATTAGAGGAATGGAAATTGGGAAATGTGGGAAAGCATTTGACAGTCCCATTATCATGTTTCTGAATTTCCCAGCTGTTTTAACTGCTGTGCTATAAAATATGACTCTGCTCTACAATCTTGCTTTCACAAGTTGAAGCTCATATCGTGGCAGTTTCACCACCACAGCACCCAGTGAAATACAGCTGTGCATGAGCAGAGCAGTGCTAAGAGCAAACAGCTCAATCTGCAAATGTGGGGATGCTAACGAGCCACAGCAGAGCTGTGCTGCTGTCACAAGCACTTGGTGAGCATCAGCGCTGCTCTGGCTGTGAATGGAGCAGATCTAGGATGAAAGAAAGATTCTCTTCACTTGTTAGAAAATGCAACGTGTGTTTAAGCACTGGGAAAGATTTTATTTTGAGCTAACATTGGTGTCAGGTAGTATTTGCCCTCTTGTAATGCTGTCAGATCCAAAGGTCTGGTGAAATGATCTTCCCTGCCAGTTTCCCTCAGCAAATGTCTGTCCTTGAGGCAGGCAGAGGCCAGGCAGATCCAGAGTGATTAAAGATACAAAAATGTCTTTTGAAGGCTCTTCCTTGTGGCCTCTCCATCTGATTTTCTTTGCAGGTTTGGAGGAACACCCTGATGTTCACTTTACCTGTGCAATTTAATGTGAAAGTACACATTTTCTTTGCCTTTATTTGCAGTAGCCAAATACTGTTGTCTGTGTTAAGAGCTTGTCATTTCAGTGTCCTGAGTGTCTTCATTTGTGAGAGAGCTTTTCACCTGTGCTGCATTGATTGCAACATCTTAACAATTGAAGCATTGTTGTTAAACTTCCATTTTCCTTATACTATCTGCCCTGAAAGGTCAAAATACTTTAATTCTGAGGAAAGGCATCTACTAGAGATTGGCTCACTGATTTGCCCATATATTTTGTGAGTTTTCCCTGACTAATCTACCTATTCAGTGAATTGAAAATAATTAATGGAAGTCCTAGGCCAAGTTTTCAGTCAAATGCACTTGATTGCAAATATTTTGGCAGGGTATACAGGGGGGAGTATTACAATATCTGTAAGAAATTATATCAAGTATCAGGTTCCTTCTGTGAGGTTTAACATAGAATAGATGCTCTTCACAGCAACAGTTAAAAGCCCAGTCCTGTGCAGTGGACCATTGCAAGTATAAATAATCCCAGCCAGCACTTTTGTTCATGGGAAACTGTTCCTTTACAAAAGCTTGTGAGTGCAGAGTAGCTCCCTTTTCAGGCAGCTCTGTGGTAGCAGTAGGACATCAGGAAAATCCTTTCACAAGGTGAGAGCAGGAAAGCTGCTGAGAGCTCAGAGAGGGTTCTAAATGTGTTTGCTTATTTGTTTATGTTGCAGCTCTCTTGGCCATCCTTGTGAAGGCAAAATGAGCCCTTCTGCCTGGGGTGGGGAGCTGCCTCTGACTGCCAGAAATGCAGAAATGGTTTTCTGAAGACAGGTCCCAGCCTCTGAAATGATGTGTGAGCAACTGTTCCCACAAATGGCTACTCTGCTACTCAGCGCAATTAGGAAATGGCAAGAAAGTCATCAGTGGGATGTATTTCATGGCAGCAAACCCAAAAAATGTTGTTCTCCCATATTTTACCAAGTATGAGATCACATTTTGCTCTCTCTCTACAGAAACCTCTTGACAGGCTGGGTGGATGGGCTGAGGGCAACTGCATGAGGTCCAGGAAGGTGAAGAGCCAGTGGGTGCCCAGGTGGTCAGGAAGGCTGAGGACATGTGCCTGTATCAGGAACAGTCCCAGGTGGCCAGGAAGGCTGAGGACATGTGTCTGTATCAGGAACAGTCCCAGGTGTCCAGGAGGGCTGAGGACATGTGTCTGTATCAGGAACAGTCCCAGGTGTCCAGGAGGGCTGAGGACATGTGCCTGTATCAGGAACAGTCCCAGGTGTCCAGGAAGGCTGAGGACATGTGCCTGTATCAGGAATAGTGTGGCCAGCAGCATGAGGGCAGTGACTGTCCCCTGTGCTGGGCACTGCTGGGGACACACCTTGAATGCTGTGTCCAGTTCTGGCCCTTCAGTGTAAGGGAGGCATTGAGGTGCTGGAGAAGGTCCAGAGAAGGGACTGGAGCTGGGGAAGGGCCTGGAAAACACATCTCATGAGGAGTGGCTGTAAAGCTGGGGTGTTTAGGCCAGAGAAAAGGAGGCTCAGTCTGTCTCTCTCCAACTCCCTGAAATGAGGCTATAGCAGGGGTCAATATCTCCTGCCATGCCTCAAGTGAAAGGATGACACAGCTGAAGTTCAGATTAGATCTGTGATTTTTTTTTTTTCTCTTTTAAGGGTGGTGAGGCATTGGAATAAGTTGCCCAGGGAGGTGGTGAGGTTGCTGCTCTCTGGAAGTGTTCAGGAGGTCTCTGGATGTGGTACCTGGAGATGAGGTGTAGTTGGGTTGGATTGCAGGTTGGATTATGGAGGTGCTGGGTTGAGGGTTGGACTGGATGACCTTGAAGGTCTTCTCCAACCAGAGAACAAAAGAAACATATTTTTGGTCCAATTCTGCTTTAGTTTTCTGGGTTTTTTTACAAATGAACAGGATTTAGATCTAAATGAAGACAAGACAAGGGTATTTCTCAAAGAGTTTAGGCATTAAAATTTAACAAATGAATACTATACTGAAGATATTTGTGATTTATTTAGCCAGCTCTGTATGCTGAATGTATACTATTTGATGCAAAATTCAGGGGAGTCAGTACCTTTCTAATGACTTCAGCATAATTTGAACGAAGCATTACAAAGAAAAAGAAAACTGACAAGTAATTTATGTGAAAGCAATTCCATAAAATCTTGACATGTTGTTCTCATTTTGTGATGTGTATACATTGTATTCAACCAGTGCCAAACACATTTTGTAAAGTGCATTGACTGCTCAAAGAGAGTTTGTAAACAGAAAATTTTAGCCTTTCCACCCACTTGTTGTGTGGGTGTCACATTTGGGCAAATCACATTTTGGAGAAAGCCAACATTTTTCAGGGGCAAGAAATTAAAACTAAATGTATAATATTAAATGTGATTAAAATTAATTTTTAACAAGAAACAGGAGCTTAGATTGAAATTCTTTTTGCTCTTTGTGGAGATTGATTTATTGAGTTTTATAACTAAGAGCGATAAAACACCTTGTTAAAAGATTTTTTTTCAGCAAGATTACAAATTTGGCTGATACAACAGGAAAGGTGACATCAGATGGGGGCATATGAGGGCATGTGTCTCTTGGGTTTAGAAAGCAGACAGATACAAGATAAAGTATACAGTAGGCAGATTAAAACATCTTCAAAATTGTGTATTTTGTTCCTGTCACCCTGCAGTTCAAGGACAAATGAATTAACTGCACTCCCATGACCTTTTTCTTCATGAAAATGTCTGACTGGTTGATCACAAGGTCCTGTGCCATCTTAATTCATGAGTCTGATGGCAAAAATCAGGAATTACTAGCATTTGTCATTTTATCATTTTATTGGCAATATAACTGCTGCCATTTTGATGTCTCTGTCCTGAGAGGTGTCTGTGTAATGACTGAGCAATCACTGATAAGAGTTCAGATCTTGGAGTTGCTCTAAGATTTTTGATTGCCTCATCTAAGAAAAGGCTTTTTATCTTTTTGCTAGTGAGAATTTTTTTGAAGAGCTTGAACAGCTAATTCATTTTGCTAAGTGAGAAGAAAGGTTTTTTTATTATTTTAAGGAAAACTGAACCAGATGCTCAGCTGATGCAAACAGAGCAGCGTAGTATTATTTGTTCCAGTGGGACTGTGATGATTACTATTGATCATTGCTCAAATCTCTGTGAAATTTTGTTCACATAGAAGATATTCTGAACTATATTCTCTCACATCAATTAGCTTGTTTACAAGAGGCAGTAATTGCATTTGTCCATGGAAGCATATGGATCAGAGCACAATTTCAGGCAATTAAGTTCTATTTTTGAAACTCACTGAATTATACAACCTGAAGCTCCTTTCTTATCTGATTTTGATGGATTAAGTGACTTATCCTACTTTAATCTTAAAGTAAAACTGTATGTATAATATAGTCATACTTAAAACTCTTTCAGTTTTATATTGACTACTTATTTAATTCTTAAATATTCCCTCTGATAAGTTAAGAGTTATAATGTTTAGTAGAGAATGATGATTTACTAGATGTTAGATGTACATCTTGCCCTCTGCCTGCCTCCTTAGAGCTATCAGTTTTAAAATAAAAGGCAAAATACAGGACTTTAGAATTTAGGTTTTACAATTTGCAAAATTTCAAAACAATGCTGGTTTTGTTCCCCTCAGACTCAGCTGTGTACACATCATTGTTTGATAGCTGTTGAGGATCTTGCAGCTTGACTTCTCATCAGAGGAAATACCATGCTCAACTATCCATGTTGAGCAGTACAACTGGGCAGGTGTGTTAAAACACTGGTGCATGAGGTGCACCAGAAGATGATAAGAAAACCTGCTCCTCCTGGGGCAACAAGTCGTGGTCAGTGTCTCCCAGATCAAGCCAGAAAAAATCCTTGAACAGCTCTGGATGCAGCAGCTTTTGTACACTGTTGCATAACTGAGAGACTGGATAGGAAATGCTGGTTCCTGGGGTTTTGGCATGAGAAGGAGCAGGAAGGATTTTGGCACTGCAGTTTGTATGCCACTGCTTTTGTCCATGTTCAGTTTCAAAGTCCTTAAATAGATGCTTTCAGATTGTTCAGCATACTGCAATTTAACGAAGTATAAAATGTTAAACCCCAGCAAATATTGTTTGGCTGATTGTGACTCAAATTGTTTAATAATTTGCATAGAATCTGTAAAAAGAAACAGAGTATGATGTTGAATATCAAAGGAGGATTTAGCTCTGATTCCTGCCCATGTTCAGGTAATCACGCAGGTGGGACACAAACACTTCTGGAGGACATGGGGACTGTCACAGAAAGTCAGACAAAGCTACATTTAGATACCAGGAAGGAGATTCTTACAGTGAAGGCTGTAAAACACCATCAGAAGTAGCCCAGGGACTTGAGCCAATACCTCCAGAACCAGGTGAGAAATGTCTCTCAGCTGACAGGGTCACACCCCCACACAGAATTGAATAGTTTTGATGCCTGAAGAGGTCAAAAGCATTTTGATAAATCTCAGGACTCCCACTCCATTACTGCACCCCCAAAGCTATTGGGGCATTAGGGAGATGAGCTGAGACAATAGGGAGGAGCAGATCTGCATCTTCCTCAGCTGTGTCTGGGATTGTGGGGCCCCACAGCATGCAAGGGACACTGCTGTCACCGCCCAGCCAATACTGTGAATTTGTGTGTTCAGGTGGGGCAGGAATGCCAGGGCAGCCTTGTGTAGGCCCTCGGTGGCATGGCTGGGCTTTTCAGAGGGGCAGCACTGCACCTGTGGGAATTACTGCCACTGCTGCATATCCACAACCGTGGATACTTGGGACTGAAACCAAGGGTCAGCATTTCTGATGACTGCCAGACATTGTTTAGCTCATGTCTCTGGGGAGTCAGAGGTGGCACTGACATTTCCTTTATTTCAGCTTTTGTACTTAATAAGAAATAAGACTGTTTAGAGAAACACCTTCTCTGACTGTGTTGGGATACAAATACACAAAATATACATGGTGTTTGGGGTTATTCCTGCCTCATGGGCACTTACATTCCTTGGTGCAAGGATGCCTTGCTATGTGAGATATCACAAGTGTTTGGTTTTTTGTTTCAATTTCCTTTCCTCACACAATGTCAGTTATCCTCAAGAGAGGCTTGGTTTTACAATCAAACTGCAGATTTACATAGCAGCAATTTGTCAGTTAACCTAAAAGGAGCAGGTGTGATGCTTCAGCTCATAACAAGGATGTGATTCCTGGCTGAACAAAGCCTGACATGCTCCTAACTGGCTTGTTTACACCATCAGCACAGCCAAGCTCTCCCGTTCCTCAGATTAATTGGGAGCTGCAGCCAGAAGGTGTCCCGTGTCTCTGTAAATTGCTGGTGATTGAATGACTGAAAATGAAACAGAATCTCTGCTTTAAAGGTGGTAGAGTAGGAAATGCAGGCTGAGCCCACAGACCTGTCACTGCTGAGCTCCGGACCAGGGAACATCCCCCATAAACTCTGCCCTGTTCTGCTGTCTCTGGGGGCTCCAGGCTGGATCTGGGGTGCTGTGACTCACAAGCAGCAGTGACACAGATGTGCAAGGCAGCAAATGCAGCACTGCCAGTTGGTCACCAGCTCTGTGTGCTCACTGTAATGTGGTAAAGCAAAGCTACAAGTTAGCAAAAACTCTTGGAAAATCTGTCTTTTGAGGGTTTGGTCTCTCTGCTTCACTTCATGCCTTGGAGTCTTTCCTGGCTTTTTTGTCTGCCTGTAACCTCTGGTGTTTTTGGCCATTTTAAAGTGCTGCCTCCTCATCAATCTCAGTGTTTCAAGCATTTTTCCTCATGCTTTCACTTCCTTATTTTTGATTACAATGTCAGTCTTTGGTCTTCTCTTGACTTCGTTCATAGTTACATCTCTTTTCATTCTCCTTCAAGTGTTAAATCTCTGTTCTATCTTTCTGGCCTCTTTAATCCACACTTTTGTCACTTTCATGTTTCTGAAATCCCCACCTGAATTTTGGCATCTCTTTTTGACAACTGCACTCTTTTTTATCTTTTAATTTTAGTTCTGTAACACTTAAACAATGGCAGAAAACCCTCTACTAAGCCTTGTATATTAAATTTAATTTTTCTTGAATAACTTCCTTTTCTTTAAAACTAATCTAAGATTCACTACAAACTTTCTCTCTAGCACTGCATATTTCATTGTGATGTTCTTGTACTTTTCATCACATCCCACCTATTTCTTCTCTTTGAGGCTTGAGTTAAAGTGGAGCCCACATTTCATGGTTTTAGTGGCTTTTGATCAGTCCCTAAAGCCCTTCCTCCTGTACCCACAGAGAACCTCTTTCCCAGTCTGTTGCAAATGTCACATCTCCCTCTTTTCTCTCTTATACAATAACAGGTCTGTACTTGTTAAGCTTTGTGCCACTCTTCAAAATATACAAGAAAATCTCATATTTATCTATTTTTAATAGTATTGAATCTTCAATCCTGTTGGCTCACCTCAATATAAATGCAACAGAAAATGCTCGATATATTTGCTTTGTCAGGATGAGAAAATTAATATTTTATTTCTTTTATTAAATAAATAATGCTTTGCAGGGCTACCAACCCTTGAGATACAGAGAGACTGCATTAATTACCACCCCAGGCCTATTCCCTTCAATCCTCCCCATGAACTGAAGAATCACTGGTGTATTTCTGTTGGTTTTGATTAAACAAATCCTTTGAGAATTTATTTTAACCACAGATGAGTTTGTGCAGGTCACAATTACTTTTGCAGGTGGTTTTTTCCCTCTTGCCTTGGACAAACGTGCTCCTCAATGCAAGTTTGCACACCTGTGGTAGCACAGGCTCAAAGGTAATGTGGGCAGTTCTAAGTCTCCAGCTCTTGCAACTTCTTTCTCTAAATTTCTCTTTATTTTTACCTCTTTAATAGCTGTTGTTAGCGTCTTTATCACATCAGGATTGTCATTCCAGTAGGTTCTCCACATGTTCCTCCCTGGCTGCTCTGCCATGTTAATCTGCTTTCTGTACTGCAGATGACTGGAAGCCATCTCTCCCCTCAGTGCTGCACTTCAGGGCCTTGCAAAACCCTTTGGAGAGCATATTTATTTAAACATAACCATAAATGCAAAATGAATGTCATGCTTTTCACAAAATAGCCTTGAGTAGGTTCATTTTATGAAAAGCTCTCTGTGAAACCTCACTGTGTGCTAAAAGAACAGCAAAATGTTTTTGGGGGAAAGTAGAGAGCAGATAGGGAGTCATCAAATGCTAAGAAATTAATCATGGCAGGATTTCCCTAGCTAATTAATCTTTCAAAAATATTACTGGTCTTGTAGAATTTCTTCAACTATTAGCAAACTATTTAATATGTTTTAAACAGTACTGAAAGAGTCACACAGTGCCTTTCAGGTCTTAGACTTCAAGATTATTTGCTCATTTTATACCTCGCCATGGTGGATGTAAAACCAAAGCAGTAATCAAAGCAGCAGAAATCAAGCTCAGGACTCTCCTGTTCCCCAGAGATGAAACTCCAGGGTTACTTTTACCCTTCTTCAGACTCTTAGGTTCCTGGTTTCTACATGTCTACAGAAGAAAGTTTAAATTCCCTCAAGGTAAGAAAGCCCTGGAACCCCTATCTCCAACTTCTTGTCCAAGTGCTTCAGCTATCAGACCCCACAGTCCTGTATCTACTGTCCTTAGGAAAACATTCCTAATGAACTCCTGATTCTCACAATGTCAGTGTGTAGTGCCTAATTTGGGGTTTAGGTCTGCTTACAGGAGGTGTCTGCCTTCACACTGGCTTGTGAAAGAATGAGGATTTAGTACACAAGTGGTGATACTGTTTTGCTCTGCCTTCTACTCTGTTCAAAGCTGACAAAGTTCAGTCCCCTTTTCATGGTCTTGGGTCTTAGAGGAGGGAGAAACAAAGGCTGATGCAACCCAGAGTGATTAAAGGAGAGAAACCTGTTGGGACAGTCTTGGGCACAGAGTTATCTTTAAATACACTTATCTGTCCCACTTAAATCAAAGTTAAGCAGAAACTGAGAATTTTTGTGACTGGGGAAAAATTAGGCATGCACTTGAATGTTTTCCTAAATTAAAACACTGACTGTTATCCTTCAGTTAAAGATGGATGTCTTGGAGGAAACCAAATCTCTAGACTATTTATAGTGGAATGTTTAATGAGAATGTATATCTTCATGGATAAAATGGCACAAATTAAGATCAGTGACAAATCTGGGGATGTATTCCTACTTTCCACTTACACCACAGTTGTATCTTGCATTTCTAAAACCCCATGAATGCGTGGCAGTAATTTCTAATAGTAACTAATAGTACTTAATTTAACAGCTGCCCATTATTAAATAATTAGCCTGTACATAAGTTACCATAATTTTCATATGGTAAGATGTGATTTTAGTGAGTTTTTCTACCCATCTTCATTATTGTATGATGTGGTTACTCCTTGCTGGACCTTACTTTCCAAAGTGTGTATATTAAATCTGATCATTCAACAAATGAAGATTATAAAAGGGTGTCTTAACACTGGTTTTTGGCCAGGGGTTTTTAACAGCACTTGTGAAAGATTTTTATGACAGATATAAAGACATGTTACTAAAATACTTTGTCTTTCTGGAAACCTATCACAGTCTATAAATGTCTCCCAAAATAATGCTGAAAGCGTTCTGGTATTGCCATCCTAACATTCTTTTCTTGTCTTGAAACAAATCATAGGAAATCTTTGGTTTGGACTGTCAGGAATAACACTCACTGCTAAAGCGAGATGTTTGATTTCCATCTGTTTGGGGGTTGTTTTTGCTGATTTTTCTTTATTTTGTGCTTCAAGTTCCCTAATTTTTTAATTAGCTTTTTGTTTTGAAGGAACCTTATTTAACCTTCTTTCTGAGTTTTGAGTATTCAAGCAAAACACAAAGAACCAGCAACATGCTAGCAAAAGGATTAGCATAATTTAGAAATTCATCCTCTCACTCTAATGGAAAACCTGCTAGAAACAATTTGATGTCTTTGTTCAGGTTGTGTTATCTTTTGTGCAGTTATTAATTTACTTTGCTGCGTGAATGACCATGAACTTCCTAAGTTTGGTTTTCTGGCTGTGGCACTCCCTCAACACAGACCCTGCTGCAGAGTCTGTCACTCTTAGCATGAGAGGGTCACCTGAGGTTTCTGAGCATGTCTTTAATCCTTTCTGCTAAAGATCACTTTGTCTTTTGTGACAAGAGGATCACTTTGTCTTCTGGTAATACATCATGACTTAAGATCACAGGAGAAAGCCTCCATGGGCAACTATTTGGTGTTATATTTATTCAATACCTTAAACCAGTTGCATATTTTGTGCTTGATTTTCCATTCATGGCTCCATTTTCCAAAATAGATTTTTTTTCAAAAACATGAAAACAACATGGGTAAAATGCACATATTTCAATAATTCTCTAGGGTTTTTAGCTTAGTGTTAAGACATGTTTTGGTAACTGAAATGAAAAATAATATCTTAAAGGTTCTGCAGATCTGAAGCAAATAATAAATACACTGCTGTTTACAGAAGCAAGCAGTAATTTGGGGCACATAGAAAACAGCAGAGTCCAGATCCCAGCAGCCACCAAGCTCTCCTTAGGAAAAGATGGATTTCTTCAGCAGGTGAAGGGGATCTGTCAAGCACAGACCCAGCCTTCCCTCCTGGCTGAGCCCAGAGCCACCGGGGCTGGATTTCCCAGGATTGACTGAGATTATACCAGTGAGGAGTCAGAAGTTTCATTTCTAATACCTGAAAGGATCCCCAGAATGTCTGTCTTCTAAAGAGCTCTTGGAGGAATAGTTATTGTGGGGTAGAAACAAGAGACACATCATTTCAGGGAAAACACTGATTATAAAGTCCATGAGAATTCTTGGCCTCAGTGTTTTCAGCTGAGGGAGGCTGTGGAAAGGACCACCTTTTCTATTGCATGGGATGTATATTTTCCTACCACTTTTGGTTTTTGAAATTAAAAGAGGAATAAGGGAAAGGAAGGTTCAAACAAAAAAGTTCAGAGAAATATGATTTTAGTATATAGAAACTAATCAAGACTAAGGACTCCTGGAGTTATCTCCCTGGGTAAACCAGGTCAAATTCACCTTTTAACTGTACTGGAATGACTTCTCTTTGTGTAGGAGGAGAGGGATCTATTTTGGAGGTATCTTCCTCTGCTGAGGAACTGATAAAATACCGAAGGTGTTTTCTTAACAGAGCTTGCATTTCACCATCCATTTATGTAAGCAGGATTGATACCTTTTTTTGACAATCTGTCATGAGGTAACACTTCTAAGGAAGTGCCAAGGATCTTTGAGCACTGATTTAAAGAAATATCTACTTCAGCACTTGAAATAAGGAAGTACAAACTTTCTTTCCCACAAAAAAACCCACCACATCTTGGGAGAGCATAGAGCTGAAAATGTATGCTGTCCTTCCATGAGCAAATACTAGCAGTTTTACTGTAAAAAAAGCACTATGTTCATTGTCACAGCTGTAAAAAACTGTGATGTTCTAGCTAGTAAAACCTCCTTTTAATTTTCTTTTGTTTATAAATCTCTTCATTGTTTCTCTCCAGTAAAACATTTTTTTTTCAATTCCTCTGCATTCAGGAAATAAAAAGGAATTATTTGTACTGTCACAGTCATACTGGGTTTTCTTAGATAGTGGCAAGAAACAGCATTTGTTTGGATGTGGTGTGTAGTAATGCATGACTGCTTGCAATAAGTATATACAAATTTATCACCTTTATTGATTGCATTGTTGTCTCTACTTTTCGTGCCAAGTGCTGCTCTGCTTTACTTTTCCATGAGGAGCTGCAGATGGAACTGGATGCAAAACAGGGCCTGAGGTGAAGACTGGGAAATCCTTGCAAGTCCAGTGGTAGGGTAGGAATGCTGCCTAGGAGGAGATTTGTGTGGAGCCCATCAGTTAGTGCTGCCCCATTAGCATCAGAAGGAGCAAAAAGAGATCTCTAAAAGTCTTTGAAGAACTCATATGGTAAAATATCTCCCCTAGTAGGGCACCATGTGAACCTCTGTACTTTTCTGTAATGTAAAACCCCTGCTTTGTCCTGGAGTCCCGTGTGCTGTCAGGGCTGTGGTCAGTATGACTTGGCTCTCTGTATTCCTTCTCTTCTTGCTTTCTGCAGAAACACTGGGATTTTTCTGGATAATCTGCTACTTTATTAAGGTGTAGGCTTTGTGCTAAATATTATGCAGCAAGAGTGAAGGGCAGTGCATCCTTCCTTGTATGAAGTCATGGGAAGTCAATACAAAAGTTCTTAAATTTCTATTTCCTTACAAATCCTCCTCCAGCAGTGATTATTCTTTTTTTTTTTTCCCCTAAAGATGAGTCTTTCCTGATGAAAAAAATCTTGTTAAAACTGGCATTATAATATCACACATGAAACTTTGCATTAAAGCGAGTGGACTGGCAATAAACTCCTGTTTCTGTAAAAAAATCCTCCATTCCTGTGTTGCTAAATCCATCGTGTTTCCAAAGCAGTACCTGCTGTTCCAAGCAACACCTGCTGTTACCAGCTCCATGCTGGACCAGCTGGCACATTCCTGGCCAGGGAGGCTGGCAGGGCAGGCCAGTGGGAAGGAGGAATGGCTGGTGTAAAGGAAAGGGACCTGCAAACATGCTTTTAACTATGTTTAATTCCATAAATAACCTTGTACCCCATTGTCTCCTCAGCTCTGGTCCAGTTACATGAGCTCTGGCATTGGAGAATAATCCCACCTTAAAATATTTAACTTCCTAACTCTGTGGTGATACTGGGAATTATCTGTCTTACTAATCATGCACTGGGTAGAGCCTGCAAGACTGAAATGCCTTCCTGTGCTGCTGGGTATGCAGGAATGCTCAGACACACTAAAACTACACCCAGATTTTCCAAGTCCCAGTTATGGTCCTCAAAAAAATAAGCAACTTTGCTCCAAATGATAAATGCCTGGCAGGATCTTCTTAATGCCATTAGTCCCTTATTTCCCAAGACTCCATGCAGTGCTCCACATGCAGCAAAGCCATGGCCAGAATGCTCTGCAGCAGTAAACCACAATTTTTGGATATTGGCATTGGGATAAATATAATTTTGTTCCCACTTCACAGTGGCTAAAGCAGGGCTGTTTTACCCCACACTAGACACTGTTACTGTGTACAAAATATGGCATTCACAGGGAGATGCTGGGCCATGAATTATAGATGCCTCCTCATGCAAATAGAGCATTGGAATAACCTACCACCAAAATGAATTTCTGAGCATTATCAGTTCTGTGGGAAATTCCGGATTATTTTCATACCAGGTGGATACAAGATGAATATATTGCCCAAGTTGCTGTTTGTCCTTTCTTGATGGTAATAGCTTATCCCTATGCCATTCTAAAGCAACACTGACAGCTTCAAAGGTGGGAAGTGTCCTGTGGAGGGACATGGCAAAGCAGAGCTCCCATGGATGGTGTGAGACTGTGGGCAGTGTGGAGCTTGACAAACTTGACTCTAACTCTCTGCATGTACATACACAGAGATTCCTCCTTCTCTGAGTTATCTATCAGATGGTTTATTTAACAGGCTGCAGTGATTTGAAGAGTGCCTTACTGGTCATCAAGATACAGAACCTGGGAGAGAAATTTGCAGTAAAGATGAGCAAAAATCAATAGCTTCAGATGGCAGAGAAGGTTAAGGCTATAATATTCCACTTGTTCAAGTCACAGGATAAAGCTTAATAATCTGGTTGTTCTAAAATCAGCTTCTTTGTGTCTGGAATAATTGATTTTTTTTTTTTTTTTTTTTTTTTTTTTTTTTGAGGGAGAAGAAGATCTACTATGTTCAGAACTTTTTCTACTCAGATTTAGGGCCCTGATTTTCTGTGAAGACAGAATTTCAGAATACCAGCTGTCCTGGCTGCGGAGAAAACAGGAATTGAGTGCAGCTGGGGCAGTATCTGTCTCCCAGCAGAGGAAGGTCCCTGTCACATACCTGTCACCAAAATGCACAGTGGGGAGCAGGAGGGGGGACTGGTGCTGTTCTAGCTGGAAGAGGGGTCAGTGCCTGTCCTCTCTGCTGGCTCTAATTGATTTTGAGAAGAGAGGCTCTACTAGATGATTGTTTTCCTTTCTGAGCCAGTATAAGTCTCACTTTCCTGAAAGCAGGTACTTGTATTATCTAGGAACAAAGCAGTGTGTTGTAGGAGACCTGCTCACTGCACAGATAATCCAAAGGATCATCTTTACCCGACACCAGTTCCTTCTCCAGTACCTACCTGGCACCACAGGTGAGACCAGTGACTGCTGCAGGGTTGAGTACCCTGGAGAGAGAAGTGGCAGGAGCCCAGAGCAATCCTTGAACCTCTGGAACCAACACTACAGGGTGTCTGGGCTGGACCAGAAGACAAGGTGATGATGCAGTAGCCTCTTAAACTGAATGAGATTATTAATTTCTGGTTGTAGAATAAATGTGTGGCACTGGGAAAAATACTAGTACACAAAGTGAGACAGATGATCCTGAGTCAGGATCTTGTTTTGGTTTAAAGCTTTCTGTAATGCTGCTTTTACTTTTCCCCAGTTCAGACTTAGAAGAGGCAATGGCAGGAATTGGGAAAACATGTTAATTCCTGAATGAATTTGATGCTGTTTAACAGGTTTGCCTAAGCAATAGGGAAATACTCTGTATCCACATAACTCAAGTGAGGGGGAATCATGCAAAATTATGTAAAATCCTGTTCTGTTGAGGAGTCACAAATGTAGCCCGTTCATTTCAGCTATGAATGTCTCCATTCAGTTACTGAAATGTCTCTGTTGTGTCATTATCAATTCTGCAGCATATGAATCATTTATCATGGATTTCTCTGTGGTCTGAATTCCAGTTGGACACCACACCTTGTACCCTACTTTTCAATGCTGCTTAGAGCTATCTGTGCTAATTTGGACTTTTATCTTCCTCCTGTCACACTTACTCTTTCATGACTGTTTTGAACAGCTCTCCAGAAGGAACCCTGCAGAGATGTGACCCTTTTGATTTGTCTGTCTAATATTGACCATCTCTCCCTGTATTTCACCTCCTATTGATGCCTCTACTAAACCAAGAATGGCTAAATGGATACATAATTCATCAGAACTAAAGGAATGTAGGAAATAATGGGAAATAATAGTTTGTATTCTAAGTTCAAGAGAACTGCTCATTAGTTGAGTAATTCTTTGCAGGTCTTATGTTTTATTACAAAAGGGAACTGGGTTTAACCTGTGGGCATCTGGCCTAGAGACTGAGTTCTCCAGTCAGGCACAACACCATCCATCATGGCATTATAGGTGGTTATAGTAATGTTCCTGCTCTTTTACTTAGATTCAGGCATCAGGTTTACACTAGAACCATTTTAACAAGGAATTACCCAGCTTTTTCATGATTTATCCCCAGAACCACACTTGCCAGTCCTGAGTCTCACAGCACTGCAGCATTTCTTCTGTGAAGCCTCTCACTGGGAAGTAGCTGAGTTCTAATCTCCAGGTCTGAGCCACACTGGAATGGTTGAAAAGTTTTGTAAAGGGAAATGACTGCTCCAGGCAAATAATGATTTAATAATAAAGATCTGGTCAGCTCAGCTCATAGAAACTCTCTGCCCAGAAACTGCATGTTCCATTGAAAGATGAAATATTCAGTGCTTTCCTGCCAGTGGCTTCCTCATTTTCAGCTGGTCAGTAAAGCTTGTAATTGGGAACTTTGGCACTTGCTCATACAATTGTGGGAATTTGGTTTTTTGCAATAGTGTCCAAAATACTTTTAAAGTCGTTGTGTTTCAGCTGTGTCTAAGCAGAATAGGAGAAGATCAGTCTAGGAGTCTGACCCTTTTACTCCTGAAGATTTGGCTCAACAGATCCATGTCTGAACAAAGTCTCTTGGAAAAGCAGAAGGCCAATGAATTGAGTCCTTTTCTTAGTGGCAGCACACCTCTTCCTCAGTATTGCCCACTGCTTCATTCACTAAAGGCTTTCAACATGACATCACACATTGCCTCCTGCTAAATTATTGTACAAGGCCCCTTTGCCTGCCTTCAAATCACCAGCTTCTGTTTCTTTGCAGCACAGAGGCTTTTTGCAGTCGTGATAAGGATGGGATGTTATTGAGCAAACTATTTTCCATGGGCTTACAGAATTTCCTTTGAAATTATTTAGTTTGACCTGGCAGATGTTTCAGGAGTTCTAGGACTGCAAATCTGCCAGCATGATTGCTTCTTGTTGGGGATCTGGTAGTGGTGCTACCACTGTTGTCACACAAAATTTTATCAGCTTAGTCAGTATTAAATGGTTGCCATGCAGTCATCACTTCCTAGTGTTGTTGGGTCCTCTTAAAATCAAAATGAAGCAAAACAATTATTTTTTTAAATGCCTTTCCTG
Organism: Cettia cetti; assembly: GCA_013401135.1. NCBI lineage: Eukaryota > Metazoa > Chordata > Aves > Passeriformes > Sylviidae > Cettia > Cettia cetti. Next base: position 53,190 of record VZUI01046303.1, read on the forward strand.
ACTTTATTTTTATTACATGATCAGAGCCTGCGTGAGGCCTGGGGAAGAGTGCAGCTTCCCTTTAGGCAGGGCTGAGTGAAGTGCCAGTCTGGGAGTGGTGGTACAGTGCTGTGGGTGATGCTCAGGCCATGTCTGATGCATTGTGCCTCTCCAGCAACAGCCCTGCTCTCCCAGGGGGAATGAGGGTGGGCAAGCAGGGGATGCCCACTGCAGTGGTGATGCACTCAGATTGGAACCAGCATTGCCACGCCATTATCTGGAGGTCTTTGGGTAAATTTCCTTTGGGTAAATTTGACATCCATCAAGCTGCCTGACAACACTAAGCCTGCGTTGTGAAATGTCTCGTAGGATAGAGGCATAAATCTGAGTTACCTACATAACAAGGATATTGAGTTAGCTGCACAGGAGAAGCCATAAACACAGCTGCCCTGGAAAGCATTTCTGAGAACAGAGATCTGAAATACAGATCATTAATAAAAACAGTGTTACTGTAATGCATAGCTGTAACTTTTAGCAGAAGGAAAGGAATAGTTTTAGGATTATCCCTTCAGGACACACATTTATGTGTTTCCTAGGGACATGGAGTTCCTTGTGTAGAAGATGAACAAAACTTTAGCAGGTCTCATCTACTACTGAAACTCAAAGAACTATAGGCATAAGTAAGCTTAGCTGAAACTGAGCATTCTGGCCTTAGTGGTTACCTGTGATAATTAGAAACAACCCAAAATATCAAGTTTATTAGACCCGATTGTTTGTCATGTTACTACAGCAATTCTTCTGTACATCATTTCTATACAGTGATGCCATCTGGGAACTGGCATCTCACCAGCACAAAATGGATCTGACAAGAGGGAATCAAGACTATCACTGTCTTTTCTCTTTTTTTGAGTTGTGTTGCTGTTGTGACTTGAATAAAATATTTGTTGGCATTTATTGTAAAATACCCAAGATTCTGCACTGGAACATAAAGCTCACATTTTCAGTAATTATACTAAGATGTTCTTTCCATTCAGCAGAGAAAGCGTGCATTACTCTGGAGAAAAGTGGTTCCAATAGATTAAAGTACACTTGAGGCACTCATCAGGGTGTTTGAAGTCATTCTGTCTTTAGGACTTTCTATCTTGGAGCAGACTGAAGTCAATCATGGTGTGAAGGAGCACTGTTCTATAAAAAAACCTGACCAAGTTTTTGCTCAAAACATCTGTGTTCTGGATGTGTAATTGATTTATTTTTATTTAAAACTTGTGATGTATTACTTTGTTTTTCACATAACATGAGAATTATTTAATGGAGTGGAAAACGCTGTGATCACACACTGATGAGGCTGCTGGCCATTGTTGTTAGAGCACTCATGGCTTGTTACCTCTTTGAAAACAAAACAGGATGGGAAGCTCAGACCCCACTGATCCCTGCTGTATCACCTTGTCTGACTGCAGGACTGTTATTTGGCTCCCAGATTCTAGGTGCAGTAACATCTAGAGCAGTTAACCCTCTGGTTTTCTGGGGAGGATGAGAGACAGGCACAACAGTGTGCCCTGTTTAACTCCATGTGGATCAAAGATCCAATGAGGGGATCAAGAACGGGGTACCCTGTGCTGACCACAGCAATAAACACCTTTTTGCCTAAAGTAACCTGTGGATAGCTGAGATAAAGGACTAAACCACTTACTGGTTATGCTAAAGAAGCAGGAAACAGTGTGAAAACCAATTAATTTAAAATGTTAGGAAAAGGGGGGAAAACCAAGGCTTTGTAAATAAAAAGAGAAAAAGCCTTGACAGTTATTAATGCTTTCTTTTCTTGCTAAAAGAACAAGTGCAACTTTGCCAGGGTTTTTGCTCACAGGTATCCAGGAACTCAACAATTTGTAAGAATATTATCCTAAAAATAACTTTAATTACTGCAGAACATATAGAATACTTTCTAGAGGCACTGCTTCTTAATTCATCATAGCTAATCATTACCTGGTAGTTAGGACCAAGCCTTTTATACTCTGGCTGGATGGTAGCTGCTCATCTGAGGGGAAAAACACTGTTTAAATTGGGCATGTTCAACAATGCCATTGAGCTTTTGGAGGCTCTACCTAAACTGTTCCCAAAACTAGAAAGGGGCAAACAGAGTTCAAATCCTGTGCTCATAACCATGCTCTGCCCCTTGGCTGATGAGCAGAAAGATCTCTGCAAGCAGGGGAGCTCTGTGGCCTTTGAGGCCACCCCAAAAGGGGACAGATCACACCTGGTGCATTGCCTTTATTCCCACTGACAAACCTAATCCTGCCTCATCACCCAGCCAAGCTGAGTCAGAGCAGTCTTTCTGCAGGGGCTGTGGGAGTTGTGTCACTGCAAAAATCCTTTTCATTTCTTAAAGAAACTCAGTATAATCATTCTTTCTATTCTCTCCTCATTTCTCTGTTTTCTCTTTCACTTAGAGCTTTCCTTACTGGGGCAGACTGTGATTGAAGACAAGAGAGTGAGAGAACCTTGCATGCCTGGAAAACAACTAAAGCCACTCATGATCAGTAGCTGCAAGGTGCTGTGTGGGCTTGGAGGAATTACAGGTTCTATATAATATGCTCGGAAGTTCTTTTTTCTATTTCAATAATAAAATGGTTGTAATTAAAGGGATCACCTTCTCCATGCACAAAGAAATGTTGACGTGTAGCCAGGTCAGCATGAAATGTGTATGCAGCGCCTTAATGGCAATAAACAATTTTATTTTCGAGTAAGAAAACATTGTTGTATTTGTGGTTATTGTTTTTGTTTTTAATTTGCTTGGTTTGTTTGTATGTTTTGTTGTATGATTTAGTTGGGGTTTTTCATGGGAAGTTTAGGTTGATTTATCTATGAAGAAAATGTTGTTGAAAATTAAATAAACTAACTGTGTAATTTTGAGCACTAAAGGAAGCAGCATATGAATAATTTTATTAAGTACATTGACTATAAAATAGGGCCTAAGTCTTGCCTTTACATCCTTTATTGTACACATAAAGAGCAGTGGAACTTGCAGAAAAGTAGATATTTTTGTGGATTGACAAGACACTTTTATGAGAAAAAGAACAGGGGGAACCACTCACAGAAACAATCAGATGCAAACCCAGTAAATCTGTCACAGAGAAGTGCACATGTACCACTCAAAACTGAGTGCTGCAAGACATTGTGTAACAAAACTAAACTGTGAGTTTGCTATATGCAAACTTCCAGTTTTAACCTTCTTTCATGAAGTTAAATTTTATGGATGGACGGGAGCTGCTGTCCTTGAGACAACAGCTGTCACTGCTATGAACACTCAGCTCAGATTAGCTCTCCTCCCAAAGCTGCAAAATGTCTGAAATGATGCATAAAAGCAAATGCAGCTTTAAACAAGGGTGTCAGTGTTTACAATCAATGCATGAGCAAGCTAGATTGTAAAAAGAACCTTAATTAAAGGCATCTTTGATGTTTGTGTTTATAGGTCATTTGTTTGCTGTATGTGTGCAGATGCACTCAGCTGTTTCCAGAAAGATCTCATTTGCACAATAGGAACTATGATTTATACTTGCAACTGCTTTCACTTACAAGTTCTGGCTTTTGAAGCTCGTTGCTGGTTTTTCAACTTAAGGCTATTTTCCAGCTTAACTCCCACTTTTCATGAAGTAAGTCATCCTCTCTAAGTAGAACTACTTAAGGCAAGTTGAGAAAACTACTTTCCATCATCTCTGTGTTTTGGCTGAACTCCAGATGAGTAGCCTTCCACCAGGAGTGAAGGCTGGATGGAAACATAAAATCATTCATAAAAAGAATACTTGTCACTGTCAGGAGAAGGAAGAGAGTGAGCTGTGCTTGCTAATGAGAAGGAAAAAGTGATTTTTAAAAAAATGTTGTTATCAAAATTTATATCTTTGATACTGCCCATGGGATATACTTGTGTGCCTGGCATGACATCATTTTTTTGCTTCAGATCAGGCAGAATAAAACCCTGCCTTAACATAATGGCAGGGTGTGAGGACAGTAGGAGTTTGTGTAGGGATGAGAGGAGTTCAAAGTGAAGAACTAAATATTCTTTTGCTTTGAGTTCGACCTGGCATCGTTACTTCTGCTTCCTAATGGAGGAAAATCAAGCAGCTTCTCAGAAATCAATCAACACTTCAGAGGGAGAACTGGAAAAGGAGCCTGCGTCACCTGGACCCTGGCTATGAATTCCCTGGCATCATCAGAACCGGGGGCTGCAGGATGACACTCAGATTAGCAAGGCTGAGAGCCAGTGCTCCTGCCAGTGCTCTTGAGTCCTGCACTTGTTTTTTCAAGGCCATATAAAACAGCCACTGGTGTCCACAGGATTTAACAATAAAAGTGAAGAACACAGCTATGAGAATAAAAAGCAGGATGTGTGTTAGAGTGGAAGAGTCTGTTGCTGTAAGAAATAAATATTTCTGGTTAAAGGGGTGAATGTAATGAGCGATACTTAACAGGTAGATCCATAAGGAAGCAATATTTAAATGTCAGCATGATAATAGCTATGTGGAATCATGACACATGACAATTGATGTAATGTTTTAAATAAGATAAAAGAAAAAATCCTTTGAAGTGCAGCTATTATTTAAAGTACTTTTAAAGTGATCATATTATGATCCATCAAAGAAAGATCAGTAAAAAGGAGCATGGTAAAAGTTATATTTGAGATATACTTCTGGATTATTCAGCACAGTGATTCATGCCATATTATGCTGTGCTTGAAGCATGGCTAGGGAATCTGTGACTAATATACTAAATGGACTCAGTCTGGGGAGATAAATATCTGTAGGGATGAACTGAGTGTTCAGGTAATGAACTTGCCATGGCTTTTTGGGAGAGATCTTGGAGCTGTTTGCTGTCAGCTGAACTCAGGGCAGTGCAGCTCCGTGGCTCAACTGTCCATTGGATCCTGTTTGCCCATTAAAATAAATCTGTGTGTTGAGCCACTGGAGGGATGGCCAGTTTGGGGTGGGGGATGTTTCTCTGTGTGTTCAAGAACATATCCGGCAAGAAAGCAGGATGCCATAAGCAATGTACTGTGGAAAACTATGAAAGCAGCTAAGACATTTTTAGGGTGTAATCCTGTGATTTTAGTGGGATCCTGTAATTACAGCAGAGATGGAATTGTTTCAGGCTGTTTGGATGCTGCTTTATACTCCAATGAACTGTAAAAATGTGAAATGGGGAAGAGGCATTTTACTTTGTGCTTACGTGCTGTTTAGCTTGTGTTCTGCATGCTCAAAAAGCAGGGATCTGAGTTACTGAGCCTCTCATCTTTTATCTTGTGGGCATATAGGAAAAGTTGAGGCTATTTTCCTGTTTTTGCAGGCATTTTTGAGAGAAGAGGAAAGTGGCTGTTCAGTTCATCATCGGCCTCCTCAAATTAACAGGAATTGATAGGCACATACTGCATATGACTCTGAAAATCTCTCAAATGATGTTTGTTTGTGCACACAAGGGATTTTCAGCTTTATAAGCAGATACCAACCTTGTGTGCGTAACATCTCTCTTTAATGGAAAAAATATGTAAATGGGCTTTTTTCTAAATCCTTGTTGTTAGTTTCTAATATGAGCAGGGCTACTCTGGGGAAAACTGAGCAACTGCATTCTTATAAGAACTTTGCTGATTTGGCTTTAAGCCGGGGCTCAGTGCTCTTAAGGAGTGCTGGTAACTGTTGCCTAGCAAAGATACTAATGCAGGCTTTATGGCTTTACCTGGTCTCAGGTGGGTGTGCTGCATCTCTTGGCTAAGGTCATGCAAATCTTCAAAGTGCCTCTGGTACATTTTGGCAATATCTGTGTCTCAGCTCTCTAGAAATCTTTATTTTAAGCTTCCCAATATAAAGGATAAGAAAATCTTCTCAGTTTCCCCAAAACCACAGAGAGATCCAGACCAAGAAATCAATTATCTCTGTAGTCCACAATGACTGGGACAGGAAACCTAATGGTCCTTTAGCATTTACCCCAGTTTGACTGTCAGATCCGTGCCTGAATTCCAGCTGGGATTTTGATGAGGTTGTAGAAAGAGGACAATCTTTTGGGGTTACAAACCTGATAAGGATCAGGAATGATCAAAGCAGGTGCCTGATGGAGCTCACTGCAGCTTTGTCTGGGCAGTCTGCAGAGGCACTGAGGGCATGGGGTCCAATGCAAAGCACACAAATCTGTTCCAAAGTGGAACAGCAAATTACAATTGCATGGGCTTGGCACTCTGCACCAACTGCCCTACTTTGGGTAATCCAATAGCAAGACCCAGAATCTGGATTCACTCTTGTCAAATTATAAACTCCTTCTGCTGGGCTGCGCCCAGAGAAAGAAAGCAAACCTGCTGGGGAACAGCTCTGTGCCTTTTGCTGGGGTGGGGCTGCTCTCTCTGGGACTGAACTGGGGGGTGGTACCTCGTGGATCTGCCTTCCACTGGCCTGTGGCTTCCACGAGTGCCCAGCAAAGCTGGTGGGAGAGAAAGGGTTTGTCAGTGCCTCTGTCTGCTCCTTGGGACTGAATGGGAAGTGCTGAGAAATGGGTGTGTTTGACTCATTGCTGACTGGAGGGAATCCAAAAAATTCATTAAGTGTTTCGCAGTTAAATAGGAGAGCAGAGAGAGTCCCACTTCTAAATATTGTACCTGCTGTGGGATTTTAGAAATTTCAATGCTAATGGCAATTAGCACTGATGTCTTGCTTTTCAATAGTGTTGCATCCTAGGAGGGGTGGGCAAAATATAGGCACTGGTATCATCCAGCACTGTGTTTTGAAGCTGGATTATGTAACTGTGGCACATTTTCTCTTCCAATCTTTTTGATAATAAAACCCAAACAGGGACCAAAATTACCTGCTGTGGTGGAAAAAGCAGTCCCCACAAGTCTGCAGGAGAGGGGGAAGAGTTATTTTGTGGGAAAAGAGCTCAACAACATCTCTGTCCTTTGTGATAGCTGGGGGAGCTCCCTTGTCAGTTTGAATCTCTCTCTGCTGGTGAGGATCAGTTGCATTCTGATGGACAATCCCCGGGATATTCCAGGCGTTTGCAATTTAGGCTTTGGGACCAGGGGCCATCTTTGTTCTGTCTGTCCTCATCCACTGTGGAGCATCTTGTCTGCCAGCTCTTCCTGTAACCTCATCAGTGGCTGCAGTCTTGGACCCTGCTTAATTGGCTTCTATTTACAGAAAAATCTGCATAACTCATAAAGTTCCATTAAAGCAGCAGAACCTTAGCACATATTGCTGTGCTGAAAAGTGACAGACACTGGAACAGTGTCAGCTGCTTTTCTGCACTACAACTGTAACACAGCCATTCCTGCTCTCCAGTGCTGTATCCCACCCTTTCTGGCAGGGTTAAAATGAGTGGTGGAAGGAGAGAGGAGAAACAGCTCAGCTCTCAAATGTTACCTTAGTTATCAGCTCTTTTCCTAAACTACCCTTATTCATTAAAAGCTAATGATGTTCTACTAATAAAATTTGATCCTTGCTTACATAAATTAATTCTGACACAACCTTTAATAAACTGGAAGGAGAAAGTGCCAAAAAACCTCAGTTGTGCACATCTCTGGTATACGATACTGATACACTTTGACACCTGCACATTTTAGTTTCCATCAAAGGTCACTTTAAACTGGGAAGAAAAAGGAGTTTAGCATAAAGTCAGCAAATTCACTTTAGGTTTGGCCTTTCTTTTTTTTTTTTTCAACAGAAGTTCCACTTAATTTAAGAAACCTTTAAAGAAAAGAAAACCAAAATACCAAAAAGTTATGTCGTGTGCTTCAGATCCATGTGCCTAACAAAATAAAAGCAGCAGATCATTGAGGAAAGATTTTTCTGCAAAGAATCGTGAGGGGATTGCCATACCCCCACCAGTGACCCCAGAATTGTCATTGTGGTTGTGTTCTTTGTTGGGAACTGCTGATGTTCTGTAAACTGTTGTTGATCTTTAATGTGAGATAACCCTAAATAATGTATTAGGGCTGGTTACTTTAACTCTGCTCACTGAGGGGAGAAAATCATTTTGGAAAGATATTGAGACAATAGTAGACTATATATATGTGAAATGCTATCTAATTATAATTTTAAAGACTTATAAAGTTCTAATTAATAATTTTAACAGGATTACAGCCTTTAAGAGGCCAAGAAAAAGTCCTGATCCTGTGAGAGTTTCTAGAAGTCTTGGCATCACAAAGCACTGTACTGGTTAGCAGAAGAATAGCTACATCTATCCCTCTTAAAAGCAGGACAAGCTCTATATCCCTGCTCACTTTAAGCCTTCAAAACTTTCTTAGTTTTTTTCCCTCAATCCTAATGGTTAATCAGAAGTTCTACACGTAATTGATAAACACGATTATCCTTAAGCAAAATAAATGTCATGTTCAGGAAAGAAGTTGGATTTAATTTTCCTCTCAGGTTGCCCAGAAAGATATCAAGGGCAAATTTATTTTGTCAGTTCCCTGTGTACTTATCTCTGATAGAGATGAGTGAAATCTCTTGTGGGGATGAACTATTTTACTGTTGCTTCTCAGATTGTATCTCTAATCCCAAAGTATTTAACTGCACATTTTGTAGTCTCTGTTACATTTTTAAAGCAGGAACTTGTGATAAAAAGAAGAGTTACTGGGGTCAAAGACAGGGCTATAGATATTTTTCCACTTCCAGCAACTGGAGACAGCAGATACAAATTTCTTTTTCTGAACAAAATCTACTTTGAGCTTCTCCTCCAGCACTGCCATCTCATCTTATGTCTGTGTCCTGGAGCCTCCTTGCTGCCTCAGGAGGAGTTGTGAATTTCCAACTTGCCTCCTCAGGCCTTCCTAGGACACTTTGGAGAACTCTGCTTCTCTCTATGCCATAAATCTCTGCAGCTCCCAAAGCAATAGGATTAGGCAGTGGCTGCTGGCATTGCCTTTCCCTGCAGCCAGTCCTGTGACAGAATACTGCTTTCCTGGGGTGGAAATGGCAGTGGAAATGCCCTGGTTTCCTGCTGGGGTGACAGCACTGTGGGTCACAGCCCTGCTGAGGGCAGCTGTGCCCTGGGGCTGGGGCAGCAGCTCCCTGCTCTCGCTGGGGCAGTGCCCAGCGTGGGCACCCTGGGGGAGCAGCTCTGCCCACGCTGCTCCAGCACCACCTCTGCTACCTGAAACCAGCTCCAATCGTACTTCAAACACAGCAACCCCCAGCTCTGGGTGTGTTTTCACCTTTGGTATATCACAATTCATAATGCTCCAAATCCTGCCTTGGCTTGTGTGGCGCAGCTCACGGAGACTCCAAATGCTGCCTTGTCAAGCTAATTGGGGTTTGTGAAGGAGAGGCACTCTGAATTTAGAGTGCTGCTTCTCTCTAATAGAGTCTGAGAGGTGGGGACTGCTCCACGTTTCCCTGCCCCACGGCCTGATGGAGTCAGCAACTCCCTGCACATCCTGATGAAAAGCTTTTTGAGATGGGTGTTTGTCCTGCTCCTGACGTTCACACTTGTTCCTTCAGCAAACCCTTAGGCTGGCGACCTCAGCCATCTCCCTGGTTAATGGGCTGTTAGGTTCATGTTTGAAGCCTATAGGGAGAAGGATTTACCATTTTTACCCTATCATTTAAGCAGTTTGTCTTCTCAGTGTGGTGTGGATTTGGCTTGCTGTTGGTTTCTCAGCCTGAACTCCTGCCTTAGTTCTACACAGTAAAAAAAAAAAAAAAGTGGGTTCAAGGGAGTAGTAATGTTGACTGTGACTTCTGTGGAATTAGGAGTTCAACTCTTCAATATTTGATTTTCTGCACTGATGAAAAATTCCTGGTGCTCTTTTGGGAATAGGAGGCTTGCAAAAGTGGAATCCAAACCCAGTGGTACTTCAGAGCTTCCATGTATGCACAGAGCTTCTAAAGTGCTGGACATATTTTGAGGGAATGTGATTCTCCAGCTAATGTTGCATCTCGATCTTGCTATTACTTTTGTTTCATGTCTTCCTGTTCCTTGGGAACTCATAAGACTGCACATTGACGGAAATGGATTCCTCTTTCCTTTGGCACTTTAGCTACCAGATCAATATTTGTGTCTTTCATGTTTAAATACCTAATAATCTCCTGTTTCTGGTTAATTCAGGAAAAGACCATACATTTTTTAGTAAAGCATGCTTTTTGAATCAAACTAAAGCCATACATCACATAGCTGCTTTTTTTTTTGCCTAACTTGAGTCAGAATAAATTCCAGTTTTCTTCAGCATCTAAGAAATATTGTAATTAACCTATCCTAAGATGTTGAACAGTGCTTTTTTTTAGAGTATGGGGATCACACTGTATGGCTGAGTGTTTAGTACATGCAGACATTCAGATATGCTTTGAAAGCCTCTCCACGACAGAAGAACCTGACCCTGAGGACGGACTTTTGGGCAGACTTTGTGGCTATCACTGCAGACAGATCCAGCAATAACTGGAAATAACCTGGCTGCTCAGTTGCCTTACACAGAACTCGAGAAATGTGGCAGCTCTGATGCTTTTTCTGTAAGCCCCTCCAAACACACATCAGTGATGATCTGTGCAGGTTCTTTGATTTCCTCCTAGTGCACAGTAGTAGCATCAGTGGCTGCACAGTGTGGTTGATTTTGCAGGCATGACAGACACAGCAAAGGAACTTTTGCTCTTTGTCCTGTTATGAAACAAACAGCAGCCACCTGGCCCTGTGACCCTCTGGAATTGCCAGCCTATTGCTCGGTGGGTATGACCTTGAATTTGCATTACATGTGTCTTTCTTGATACCTTCTAACTGGGTGTTTTGCAGTGGAGATGCAGAAAAATGAATTGTCTCACACAACACAACTGTTTCCATTTACCCTGGCTCCACACACAGCCTAGAAAATGGTTTCTGATTGATTAACCTCTCAAGGTTATTCATCTGCAGTTACAAAATGCATCTGAAGTGTCTTACAGGTGTTTTGAGAAAGAACCATATGCTTTCCCCAGAAAAGGGGGAAATATATATATATATAGTTATATACACACACCCATAAATATAATACTTTTTTTTTCAGCAGAAACAATAGGTGATACACATACTTCAAACTACTGCAGAAGGATAAAGCAAAAATGAATGGTATTGTTTAAAAGTCTCAGTACAATACATGGGTCCTCACTGCTCTTAATTTTCCAGCTTCATTTTTTGGAAAGATGAGGATTTTAAGCAAGTAAGTGGAAGGCCTCACTTTTGAGAAATTTCTATGATTTGTGATCTGTGTTTATACACAGGCTCTTCCTGTAGCTTATGGACTACTTTCATTTCACACTGAGCAGACTAAAATGCTTGCAGGTCCTGTGACTGCATCTCAACTGGTTCTCTGCTTCAGCAAATTGAATTCTTGCCTCCTCTCTAACACTTCCAGATAAATGTATCAGCAGAGCTTCACCAAATGGTTTAATCCTCCATGAGCAGCCAAAGTCTGGCTAATTTCAGTCTTGCCACCCTTTGCTACTTGACTCCAGTGCAAGGCAACTGAAACTCAGCTCTTGTTGCCTTCTGGGAGAAAATTAGATGAAAAAGGAACTATGAAAATGAAAAATCTTCTGATAGAATAGAGGATGTGAGTCTACTGCATAAAGTGTGTAATAAAACTGTCTTGTGGAACCCTTATCAAGATGCTCTGAGGGGTAAATTGATCAGAAAGCCAATAATCTGCATTAGAGTAACAGTGACGCCATTGCTCTGTGGCAACTGCTCCATTAGTGCCGTGCCTGTAGCAAATAAGCTGCTGAAGTCACGACTGCAGCTGGATTTTGAAGAATTGCTAACAAGCTTTGTAAGCCATAACTAAGTAATAGAGTCCAATTGTCTCATTGAAGCATGACTTTTTAACAACCCAGCCGCTCTGAGCTTGGCATGTTGAGTGTGTGCCAATAATAAGTTGGTAAATAATCACAGAGTAATATATAACACAAACAAATGTGTTTAGAAATGGCAAAGAATAGAGAGTAGAAAGGATAATGTCTGGTATTTGTCCAGACAGTCATTTCAAAGCTCCTTTATCACTTAGGAAAATAATTCTGTTGCTGATAGGCTTGTTTACAAGTCAATAAAGTAATACTGAATACCAGCAGTAGAGCAGGTGCAAGTAAATCCTCTTGAAGAGAGAAAAATTTGAACACTACATGTCCTCAGTAGCCTGTGCACTGCTCTGATTCCCACCAACTTTCAATGGAGCATTTCCAGAGCAAAGACTGCCTTGCACACTCAGAGACCTTCCCTTTGCTCAGCTGTGGTGGACTAAGGATCCCTCAGGAGTCCCAGGGCCTCCCTTTTCTGTGCCTTATCAGGGTTAATCTGCCTTTGATGGATGGTCAAAGAGGAAGTACATATTAAAAAAATATTTTCTTTCTAACTTGATTAACTTGTTGACTTAGAAAAAAACCTCTCTTTTCCACGTGCTGCTACAAGAAAGGAGAAAAAGAATTATTCAGATTTCAATTTTTTAAATGACCACTTTTCTAGTTTTAAGAGACCTGAGACTATACTCTTGAGCTGGTGCTTTATAAAACCTCCCTGTCTATTCAGAGCCCCTCTTTAAGCTATTTGTTAGCAGGAACCTCATTCATCCTTCCATTTGAAGCACAATATTCCTTTTCACTTGGTTAAACGAGGATTTTCAACAGCTGCTGAGGGACACAGAGCTTGATTTAATCTGATGCTCAATGATGGACACAATACTAAAATTAACAGCATCTCTGCCACAAGACTTTTGATTCCATTCTTGCTGCCATCAGTTCACCTCCTTCTATTAATAATGGAGTGAAAAGCAGCAATGATGGCAGGAGTCAAGGTGCTGTTTAATAAGTCATCTGGCTGCAGAGCTGAAATTCAGGCTTCAGTGTCCTCTGAGTTTATGAAGCACAGAAAGTCTCTAACTCTGAGTGAATAGAGCCCTAAGCCTTTACATGTTAAACACATTAAATGTTTCCAGTTAATTTCATCTGACATCAATCAAAGCTCCACTAAAATTACTCTTGGGGAAGGTGGTGGGGAGGGAGGGGAAGTGCAATACCTCTTAGCTGGCTTTCAGTCCTTTGCATGAAGTGAAATCACTGAGCACTGTTGGGAAGAAGGAAAGACCTGTGTCAAGAGCAGCTCCTTCTGAAGGCTGTTACCCACTCAGCTTTCACTGGAAAAGAGTAGGAGAACAGGAAATGTGGGGGGTTTGACTAGACTGCAACAGAAGGGTTTTAAAGGCTGTACACAGTTCCTTACTCGCAGATACCACTTCACCCCAGCCCCAGGCAGCCCCTGGGACCAGGGAGAGAATGAGAAGGGTAAAAGATGGAGAACTCCTGGGCTGGGATAAAGACAATTTAATAGGGAACATAAAAGCCGTGCACACAAGCAAAGTAAAACAAGGAATTAAGTCACCACTTCCTGTGGGCAGGCTGGTGTTCAGCACCTCCAGGAGAGGAGGCCCCATACATAGAACAGTTACTTGGGAAGACAAAATCCATCACTCCAAACATCCTCCACTTCCTCCTTCTTCCCTTCACTTCCTATACTGAGCATGATGCCACATGGTCTGGAATATCCCTTGGGTCAGTTGGGGTCACCTGTCCCAGCTGTGTCCCCTCCCCACCTCCCAGGCACCCCCAATCTCCTCATCAGCGTGGCCACAGTAGCAGAGGAGGCTTTGGCTCCGTGTGAGCCCTGCTCAGTAACAACAAAAACATCTCTGGATTACCAACCCTGTGTTCAGCACAGTTCCAGAACACAGCCCTGCACCAGCCACTGGGAACAAAATTAACTCTATGCCAGCTGAAACCAGCATAATGATAGCAAGTTCACTCACTTGGAAAATAATTGGAGCAAGGAGCTCTGAGCTGCCAAGAGCTGCCCAGTTATTAGTTAGGCAGTGCTTGCAGAAAGAATTAATTCTTATTTGGTGACTTATCCACACTCAAATGAGAGGAAAAAATGAAGGAAGGAGAAGAAAGAATACTTTAATGCTTATAAAGAGGAAGAAAGCTGTAAATTACTGTTTAATAGTCTGTTCTGAATAAAAGAGCCATGCATTCAGGTGATACTAAAATGTATTTGAACTATAACATGGGATGGAAGGTGTGTCAAGGGCTTTTGCTATGAAGCTAACAATAAAGGGAGTGGTGGAAGTCTCTTAATATAACTGGGGGAGCTTTAATGAGTTACACCAGCACCCCACAGAGAATTTACCTGTATCTGATCACCTACACCCCACAGAGAATTTACCTGTAATATACACTGGTCTGTGAAGACACAGGTCTCCTCTCTGGTCACAGCTTTGAGTATTCTAATGAATTTCTCAGTTCTCTTATCCTACTGGCTGAAAGGTTCCTTGGCATGGGAAAGCCTCCAGTGGCCTCCAGTCCATCAGCAAACCAGCCAACCTGTGGTTCATCCCAGGGTTCCCTTTCCATTCTCCTCCCACACAGATACAGTCAGACTGTCCCTGTGCTGTTCCATCTTAGCTCCCTTCACTTTTCAGGTCTTTATCCCTGAGCAGGAGGGGCTTGCCAAAGGTTGGGGTAGAATGCCTGGAGGGGAGAGTTCATGCAAGTGGCACCAGAGGCAGAAAAGGAGAGGAGGGTTGCTCCTTGCCTCATTAGGTGCCTCTTGTTCTCCTCTACAGCTTCCACAGCCACACCACTGCATTGCACTTTCCCTGCAGGTGCCAGTTCCCACTTGACTGTGCCTGAATTTGCTCTCTTTGCTGCGTTCACTGCGGCTGGCAGCCATCATGACTTGTTGGTGCCCCTTAGATCATTTTTTAGTGTTATATGAGGCATATGATTCTATTATGACTATTCCTGCATTCCCTCAGTTTTTTTACCCCTCAAATTAAAATTGCTTAACAACTTTAATCAAACTCAACCAAGCTCTTGAGTGAACCAGGAAATGCTGAGAACATCTCATTGCACTTCGATTCAGGATATTTTAATGGGAAGTAGGAGGTACAGATGCTGTTGAAAAGCACGAATAAGCCCTGAGAGACTTGGCAGAACACTAACATGAGAAGGAAAGAGTTGAATGCACAATTCTATAATCCACATTTTGCCAAAAGCAATGGCCACATGCCACAGACCTTCATGTGCAGCCAAACTCTGTCAGCTGCACTAGCTGCTCTAGCTCGTCCTATTTAGTGTCATCCCTGACCCTAAAAAAAAACCCAGGAAAACCCAGGAAACTCATAAGGTGCAAACTTCAAATTACCTCTGCATCTTGTCCTGTATCTCACCTTTCAAATGTGGCTGTGTAGCTGAGTGATTAAGTTTTTTCAAGATGTACTGTATAATTGTTTTGAGAGGGAATTAGTGCCCATGAATTCTAGAGAAATCATCATCTCACTTATCAGTGCTAAGAAAAGTGCATTCCTCTGCAGAAGCAGGTAACATATAAGCAGAAGCCACTAAAATCTGCTAAGGAGCTGTGAAGACTAAGCAAAACTAACCACTTTGTGACAAAATTGCTGATACTTGTAAACCAATGTCACCTGAGTCAGCTCATAAATATTTCAGAAGCAGGAAACTCAGGCAGTTAAAGTGGGGATGTAAAGGTAGGCATATTCAAAACAAGCAAACAAATCCAATCAGATTACTCAGCTCTAAGCCACAATGTATCCGGTGTTTCCTGTGGGAATTAGACAGTCTTGAGCAGCAATTAACAACCACAGAGGTGATAACGATTTCTTTATCTCACAAATCCTTAGGAAGGGAAAATAGCTGGATTTGCATTGTTCAGGTGATGGCTCAAAGCTGTGTGGAGATTTAGGCTGCCTATAAAAAAGTTTAATGTGCCTTTAATATTTAGAGCTTGGGGTGGTTTGTTTGGGGCAGTTACTTTTTCTTCCTAGTAGCCAGTAGAGTGCTGTGTGATGCTAAGGCTTCTAGAAACTCCCAAAGGATCAGGACTTTGAGTTGTTAAATCTTGTGCTCCTGTTAAAATTTTGAATTGAATATTTGTCTTCTTTTTTTGTTTGTTTTAAATTATCATTGGGTATCGTTTCACATCCATAAGTTTAATATTGTTGTCTCCATTCAGTTCTGGAATGGAATTTGAGGATACTCGAAGGCAGGAGCCAGCCTTAGCAGGAATCTGATGGAGGAAGCACCTTGGTCATGCTGATGTGAGGACAGTCAGAGAGCCCCACTTTAGAATTAAAGCCAAAGGGCTGGAGGAAAGGTAAAACCCCCTGGCTGTGGCTGACACAGGTGAGCTGTCCCGCAGCCTGCAGGGACTGGGGCTCACCCTGATCATCCTCTTGCCAGTGCCTGGGTTCAAGCCATTCTCAAGGTGGGCAGAGGAATCCAAGGCACTGGATTGCTTTGATTTACAAGAGAAGTGCTTTGATTTACAAGATTTTAAACTTTGGGCAGATATTACAGCTCAGGTGATGTCTTAAAACGCCAATAATCATATCTTTTCTCCTCAAAGCACTCTCAACTGAGACACAACAATCTTTGGTTTGAGCCCTTCAGATCACATTTACAGCAAAGGAGACTCAGGTGGCAAGAAAGGGAGAAGATGCTCTTGTTTTAATAAGGATTGGGCATTTTCAGGAGTGCAGAGGTGGAGCAGCCTGACCATCCTGATGGCCCTTCTGTATCCTGCCAGCTTTCAGTGTCCCCTCCCCCAGTACACATCTTGATAAATGAATGTATTCTCATTGCTCAGATTCATAAAGTGTTTGTTTTGTACACGGGCCACAGTCCTTATGTGCTGGTCTGCTGTTCTGGCTCATCTCATTTAAATTGCATTCCAGCTCGGCTTATTCAAAGGGAAAATGAATTCTGACAACTGGCATGTCTTCTTCATTATTGTGATTGGCGTAAATCTGAAATTTATGGTCTGAACACTAGCAGAACTATTTTACTTGGAAACCATCTTACCTTATCATCCTTGTAACAGCAAATAAGCATTCTAAGTGAAAATTTTAATAATTGCCTTTATTTCTTCTTTGGCACTAGCCTTTTTCTCTGTTCAAATTGTGCTAAATAATCTGCTGTTTGTGCAGCCTGTGAATGAAACCATCAAACCATAGGGGAAAAGATTGGTAATGTAGAAGGACTAGAAAAAGAGATGAAGAGAGCTGCTTTTGGGGAGGTGGGAGTTTTTGTAAGCATTCTAGAAAGTGGGGTGGAAGAAGGGAAGGTATTTTTAGCACCTTCCTTTTTATTTGTTCCTTAGATTTGTGTTTGGCCCTGGTGATTTTGAAGAACACCAGGAACTGAGTCCATTTGCTGTACAACTGTGCGCACTAAAACTGTAAATCAGAGTTAAAGCTGTGATGCCTTTGTTCTGTACCAATATTTCTCCTCCTAACAGCTAAAGACATGTAGTTACACAAAACAAGAACAGCTTCCACTAAGAATATTTTGCTTTTGTTTTAAAGATGTTTCTTAAAGAAACTGGAAACTTAATGAGATAGAAAAATTCTTCATGTATTATTTAAAATCACTGCCATCATAACAGTTCACAATACCCATCTGTTCTGCAGTATGCAAGTTTTACTCTGAATGCAAGTAATACAAGCTGCTCTGGCACATTCATTAACCAGTTCAGCAAAGAAAATGAAGACATTTTTCCAGAAATTACCCCTAGTACAAAAGCAAGAAGAAAACAAAACTTACATTAAGAAAATAATAAAAAATTAATCCTATCAATATGCAAGCATTACACTGTCACCATTTTTTATTAATTTATGCATCTAAAAGATCATTCATGCATGAAAAAAGCAACACATGCTTGTTCTTATTTTCCAGCAGACCAACAGAATGACACTCTAATTTACTGTTTTTTCTCTCAAGGAGAAATTATTATTAATCCTGTGGTAGTGGTGGAAATATACAGGGAAGATCAGGATCTTTAATCAGCAGCAACCTGTTATTAAATATTTAGGTAATTTTAATTGGTGCACTGTAAGATTTACATTTAGAAAGAATAATTTATAGCCTGTCTATGTTTTACACATTGACATTCCTTGAAACTTGTAAGGGGATTATTTGAAGGAACCACTACTAGGACACAAATGAAGAACATTTTGTTCCTTAATTTGGCAGTTCACTGGCATTTGCACATCCATAAAGCATTGCAGTTCCTGATGAGTCCTGACTTAAACTTGTTTCATACAGATTTAAAGCTTTAGCTAGACTAGAATAAATACATTTTAAGATTTCTGCAGCACAAAACCATCTATTTTAAACAGATCTTGAGGGTCTCCTGGCTCCTGCACTGCATGTTCAATCTCAGGTAGATGTGGGATCCAGCTGTGAAGTGTTTCTGTGGTGAAGAAAATAATCAGCCTTGCATAACAAACTCTCTAAATTCACAGTCTCTTCTTACCAAGAAAGAAAGAAGGAGTGAGCTAAACTTTGTTCAGAAGATAAAAGCTTCTGCAGACATTTGTTTACAGGCCTTTTGGCTGGATCTGAATCTTTTATTGCAGACTGCATCACATTATTCCTGCCATCCCTCAAGCCTCCTGGGACTGAGCACCAAGGCAGTCAGGGAAGGGAGGGACAGAGGTAGGAGCACTTTGCTGACTGCAGTGCCAGGAGAGCTCGTAAATACTCGAAGTGGTGGCAAAGGGAGAGAGGGAAGAGACCAAAGACTTCCCTGGCACTTTGTATTTAAACAGGACATTCTTACCAAGGGCTGGGGAATGGGTTTCTCAGCAGCTGCAGGGCCCTTCTGGGGTCTCTGGCATCTGGATGCAGTTGCCAGCTTTATGCATCTGGACAGGGAGAAATGAGAAGTGTTTTTTCAGGGCAGAGCTGTAGATGCCTGGGCACAGCAGGTTGCAGGTGCACACAAAGGTGTTTTCTGTGATTCTGCTGTGTGAGAACTGAACACCGAGTTAGACAAATAGCAAATAAGGCTTGTTTCTAGTTCTATGTCTCACAGTTAAAATATTACTCACATGAATCTGAGAAGTTTTCCTACAGAAATATGAGATGACCAATTCCTACTTAAATTCACATTCCTGAGACTTTTGCAGATAATCCATCAATTTTCACAAATTTGTTGAAAGTCAGTGCAGTCAAATTTTAAATTGAGATTGTGTTCTGTGATTCTGTGATTCTACCCTCTGTCCAAAGGGAAGGGCAAGCCCTCGTGAAGGCAGGGACTGAGCTTTGCAGGCTGGATAATTGTAATGGAGGGTTTAGAAGTGGACAGCAGCGCTTCAGGTCAGGTGGCACAGCAGCTTCCCTGGAATTTGTACACAGAAACCCACAATTGAACCACACTTGCTTCAGGCATAGGCTGCACAGTAACCAGACTAGAGGAGCTGTAGAGTAACCAGACTAGAGGATTCAGGGGTCCTGAATTCAAAGGGTGAATTTACACCTAGGAATTTTGGTGCCCTGCCTGGTGAGTCACAGCTGAGGTAAAGCTTTAGGCAGGGCACTCACTCTTGTTTAAAAGAAGCTCCTGAAAAAGCTTTTACTATTCTACTGGGCCCTGCCAGATAGAAAAAAGAGCTGGTTGTTTTCTCTCTTAAATTACTTTTGTTTTTATTTTCAAGTTTGTAACAGTGGTATCAGCCAAGCATTTAATTATTACCAGTGAACCTTGGTAAAAATTCAAGGGACCATATTCTGCTAAACCTTTCAGGCTTATAAAAAAGTCTCTCTTTCCTTAAAGTAGACTTTAAAATGTTTAGGGCACTGAAGTTGCAATAAAATCTATGTATAATTTTCTTTCAAAATTGTCATCATGTATCTCTAGCTGGGCACTTTGCTGCAAATCTCCCAGTGTGTTGTATGGACCCTTCCTTTGGCTCAGAGATTGTTTCACATCTGGGCATGGAGGCAGCAGATGTGGATGCAAAGACTGTCTGATAGAATATGAATGAGCATGTGATGAACCCTTGAAAGTGTCCAGTATCGATGAATTACAACAGCAGGAAGAATATGGTGCTGGCTTTGATGCATGAGGTCATGCAGATCTCACTTTATAATTTATAACAAACACATTCAGAAGCAAAATGGCTGCAGGACAGGGATCCTCTCAGGGGAAACTTTTATCTGCACTTACTGTATTTGTGAATCAAGAATATTATATTTGGGGAAGTGGATAGACAAGGGGTTTGCAGCCTGGCTTAACAATGCCAGGGAGCAAAGACAGGGAAGGAGATTTCTCTGCTCCTCTCTCAATGAACGTGGTCACCCCACTGCAGTGCCAAAAATTCTGGTGATGGCAGCGTTCCAGATGATCTTTAATGGGGTGAAAGATGGCAAAGGGGGAGTGGGAACCAGCCTGGCCTCCACCCTCTCTAGCAGCTCAGAGCACGTGTGCCACAACTTCTACCAATATTATAAATTATTGCCTCCCACAGAAATAACTTTCCTGGAGGTGATGTTCCCTCATCCCCATGTGCCAGTGTTTCCTTTTGCTGCCAGCCAGCACCCAGGAGATGCCATGGGGACAGGGGGTGTGGGGCCAGCTGCCTGCTGCCACATCTGACTGCAGTGCTGAGTCCTGGGAAAACCTGCTCTGCTCACACAGCTCCCGTCAAATTAGGATCAAAGGGGTTTCGTGACTTATTAGTGGCACATCATTAACAGGCAATAAGTGAACAAATTATTCAGTATTAGTAATACAAGAGGTAGCATTTTGTCTGCTGTTGTGGTTTAATGAATGTGAATTCCTCAATACCCTCCTGTAGGTAAGCCTGCAGAGCTCCAGCTCCCCACGGGGCTCACAAGCACCCCCTCTCCTGCAGACATGCTGATGCCTTAGCATTTTAGCTTTTGCATTTTTTCAAAGCCTGTAATGCTTTAGTGTATACTCTAAACTCTATATGGAGTGTAAGTTACTGTCTTCACATTTTGGTCAGACAAAACAATCCCTCTAGGCCTGACATTCAAGGGCACTCTGCCTCAGGCCCCCAAAAGTATAAAAAATAGTGAACTGGGGAGGAGAAGCAAATTGGGGGAATATGAATTCATTACCTGAGGTTGTCATTGGAAGATTAACCCTGATATGTAAATGGACCAAACTTATTTCTGTCTGAAAAAGTTGTGACCCTCACACAACTTGGGTGTAGCCCCTCTCAGAGGCTTCTGACTGCCCGAGCTGTATCTATTGAAGGCCTTCAATAAACACCCACTCTTATTCTCTTAATCTCGTCTAGCCTCTGTTCTGGGTAGTCACTCCAAGGCATCAATGGGACCAAATGTCCTGTGAGAGCAGCAGAGGCTGTGGCTCTGAGCCCCTGAGCTGCTCCCTCCATTTGAGCACAGAGAGAGAGCACCCACAAGTTGACACGCTCAGCCCCAAGGTGAGGGTCCCTAACACAAACACAAGCCATTGATTCAGCATCCAGTTTAAGCAGTGAGTCTTAATTCTTCCAGCACACACTTTGTGACACCAATGGTCGTTTGCTAACAAAGCAAATTTTCCTACGCATTAATTTGCTAAGATTAATATTGCAGAGTTCAACTTTGTGCAAGGCCTTAGCGAGACAAATTTTTCATTAATTTTAGCCAACTATCAAATTATACTGAGTAATTTCATATGCAGCAATGATTTAAATTAAGGAGATAACCTATTCACTGATGCAGACTAAACTGATCTCAGAATTAAAAGGTCAGAGCCTCAACTGGTATAAATTAGTGTAGTTCTTTAGAAAACCATGTAGTTGAAGTCAACAGAGCTGTGCTGTTCTGTGCCAGACAAGCCCATGGCATGAGGATTTCCCCTGTCTGGGGAGCAAGGCTCAGCTGGTGTCAGGGATTCCTGCCAGGGACAAGCTGGAATGAAAGCAGGCATCCTGGAGGGGTGGGTGGAAGGATACAGGTCACAACTTAGCGAACCAGGAAATATTTTATTGGTTTGATAAAACAGCCACTGCCCCAGCTTCAGGGTGATTTCCTGAAGAGAGGGGATTTCAGTCTCTATCCTATTTTAAATTAACAGAGGAGCAGCAACTGTGTGTCTCAGTGGGTCAGGCCTTGTCAGTGTTACCCTATTGGGATGGCAGCTGGTTCCACAAACAGCTATATTAAAAACAGCAACAATACTCAGGGGTTCAAACAAGTAATTAAGGGTCAGCCTAACCAACCTGACACCTGCTAATCCTATGGGTCAGGCATCACTTGCCTCAAGTATCAGACTGGTATTAGTTGTAACCCTCTACCCACAGAAGGACAGATCTTGATCCCAGCACCCACCTTTTGAGACAGGTTTTGGTGGATGCTAATTAGGCATTCACATATGGAACCCATTTTTGAGGAGTTTGTACAGCAGAGGAAAGCTCCCTCCCCCACTTGCCTGTTTTCTGTGAAACAATAAGGAATGTGGAGCCTTGTTGCCTTGAGAGTGCAGGAGCCCTTCCCTGCCCCAGGCTCTGCTGGGCTCCTGCCTTTGGCACTGCAGGCAAGCCCAGCAGCTCCGGGTGGCTCTGGGCCCAGGGAAAGTCGATCTTTTATTGATTTGGGGGAATTTGGACTGCACCTACATCCTGCCACTGAAAATTGATTCAATAAGCTGTTTATTCTCCTTTGCTATTCTACCAGCTTGGCAGGAACATTTTATCAGAGAAGAGAGAAGAGCCTGGATTTGAACTCATCTCTCCCACTGGCTTCTTCTGGCAGAGGGGCCCCATTAAGTGCTCTGAGAGCAGAGAGTCTGTGAACCTTTCTGAAATTACTGCTGACAGATTAATGTTCCTGTAATTACACCAGAATATCTTGGAAACACAAACATTAATTAGGAGTATTGAACGAATTTGGGACAGTCTTCAATAGTGTTGAGCAGAAATCCTGTAAAAATTAAACAAAATATAAGCACTGGAAAAATAATCAGCATTAGTCATAGCAGATAAAGTAATTATTAAAGGGTAAAGTGATTTTTGGCTCAGGATTTATGTCATGGCTATGAAAGCTTTGCTAGTTGAGATCATGTAATATAACAATAATAGTTTTTCTAAATTTATTGTGTGTCAGCAGTGTCAGACATACATGCTATGTGTTAAGGTGTATTTCCAAGTTCTGTGGCCCTGCTTCTTTGAGCTGTTCCATGCATGCACTGAGGTTGAGAACAGCTAGTCAGTTAAGTCCATAAATGTAGTCCATAAAATTCAAGGGCTTATACTTATAAAATAGCAACAATGGTGTCTTTTCTAAGACACTGGAGATATTTGTTCTCTTTTTATATTTTGTCCCATAGTTTGGTTTTTTGGTGGGTTTTTTTTTGGGGTTTTGGGTTTTTTTGTTTGTTTGTGGTTTTTTTTTTTTTTTTTTTTTTTTTTTTTTTTTTTTTTTTTTTTTTTTTTTTTTTTTTTATGCTATAGAGGACCAGGGAAACCATAGCTGCTGGGTCAGATCTCCAAATTGCAGAGAGGAGAGTCTCATCTTTAGCCCTCCTTGGCCTCCCCCAATGCTCAAACTGTGCCTGGATAACCCCCCAAGGCCCACTCGTGCCCTCCTTGCAGGTGACAGTCACCAGAAAAGCCACAGGAATATTCCTGCTCTAACTCAGGGATGTGGAGATGAGGGAGCTCCTGCAGCTGACAGCATTGATTGGCTTTTGCCTTTCCACACTGCTCTGTGCCACAGAATTGAAGTGTGTTCCTCTCTCTGCACAGTGTTTGTGGTGAGAAGCTCCAGGAGATGAATTGAAGGGCAGCTCTGGGTGCCCCAGGGCTACCCCAGGACTCAGACACCTCTTTGGTCTAACACTAGGACTGGAACAGCCTAATCCCTTTTCTTAAGTATGTCCTAAGTGAATTGGTGAGTGAGATACATTAGCAGTCCTTCCATCTGCATTTTGTTACATATGTCCTTACTGTAGAACCAAAGAGAGAGAATGAGCAAGTTAACCATATTATATTGGCAAGGTTTAAAAGAAAGTTTTCATGTGAAAGTTTTTTTCTTTTTTGCATGTTCTCAGCCTCCTTCAAATTTTCCAAGTTTATATTTTGTGTTTAGAGATTTGTACCTTCATGCTGTATCTTCCCTCATTTGCAACAAACCCACAAATTTAAAGGGTGAAAATCTAGTGTAAATATTAAAAATGTTCCAGCATGGCTGAAACAAATGAAATCACAGCTTGCCCTGAAAATTATCAGCAGGAGAAATAACTAGAGAAATGTATATTCTGTTACTTGTACTACAGTTTTGGCTAAGACAGAGAAATAAGCAGACCGTAACATTTTGTATGTATTTTAAAAGCACAATCATACTTCAAAATGAGAATATCTATGTATGAATTCACATCAGATAGGTAATTAACCTTATGCCACAAAATATTTCAAATCTCCCTGTCCTTGAGAATTTACTGATGGCATATAAACTATTCACATCTTTTCTGAATAATTTATCCTGTCCTTCCATTATGTCAAATGAATTTATAATCTTGGATAATGAAGCATTCCTGAGTGAAAGTTAATATAGGGCTTCACCTCCTACCAAGTACAAGTCTGTGAAAACACTTTCTTTTCCCCCACAGAACTTTATAAATTCTTTACATGTACTTATCCCAGCAAGTCTAGGATCAGAGAGCTTGGGTTTGTGCAGGATTTGCTGATATAAAACAAGGTAATTCCATTTATCTCAAAACCAGCAAATCCTGTTTTTTCACCAGTGTTAAGTCAGAGAATTGAGCCCAGAATATTTTACTCTACCAGAGACATGAGGACCCTAACCTTATTTAGATGCATATTCTATCCCAATATTACCCTTCATGTCATGACATTTAATTAAGAAAGGTCATTTTTGTCTCCTTCAGAGCACTTGTAAATATTAAACTATCTTTCCCTTATGTATAGGTTCTCCTGCACAAAGGGATTAACACCAGTCCAGTTAAGGTCACTTTAGCTAATTTTGTGTTGAAGAAAAATGATCAGAGCCAGCTGCCTAAAATTAAATTGTCACATGAAAGTTTGACTTTGTGCCTGTGCTTGATGACCTGCAGGTCTTTAAACAGCCACATTTATGTCGTTCTAGGTCACAAAAATATGTGGTCAATAACTTCATGTGATTATAAGCCACAAGATAAGTAGCCCACTTCTGTTATTTGCCTGTTACTGTTTGTAACAGTTCAATAAAGTTACAGGAAAGAAAATGCTACTGGTTGTATAGCAGATCTTTTAAGATTAGAACAGGAGGTAGGTACAGGTATTTTCTCTTAATTGTACCAGTAGGAATTAATTCTTCCTGGAGGCTGCTGACAGGGTTTCTCTGCCATGAAAGCAGATCTCTTCCTTCCTCTGTCTGTCAGGAATGGAAGTGCCCTTCAGCATCTTGTTTGTCTGCTTGACTGTGAAGTTTACCCTTTATGTTCTATTTGTCCTCACCCTTAATCTCGTTAGGTGTTCAGTGATCTCATCTTTCTCTTTCAAACAACGAAGGTCTTTGCTCCTTTTTTGCATTTGTCTCTTGCAGTCTCATTCCCTGTGGCCTCAGGTTTATTCTGCTGGAGCAGATCCTGTGGGTGAGGCACAGAGATGCTCCCTGCTGATGGAAGCTCAGTCTGTGCCTTTATCCCTGTGGGCAGAGCAGGAAATGAATGATGTTGTGACATGCAGGAAGTTTGGCAGTGCCTTTCACTATCCCTTTCTGGAGATTTTAAGTTTTCCAACAGTGTCTCTGTATAAAGGTAATTTCTGAGAGAAGGAAAAGTGGCATCCAGTAATGACTTAATGCAAAGGGAGCAGGGATTTGGTGCCTGGCTCACCTCCTCCAGGGGAAAATGGTGTCAAAGTTGTAAATATTTGCCAGGAAGACAGAAAAGGAGAAAATAGAAATGCTACTTTCATTAAATAATGTCATATTTAAACTCTACATTTTAGGAGAAAATTCTAGCAGTGGGAAAGCTTCTATCCATTCCCAGTTTCTCCCACTTAGTGTAATAGCATTAAATGGGCTCTACTGACTGAACACACACAACAGCACACACCAAAGGCTGTTCCTTCCTGTTCCTTCAGCAGTATCTGCATTTTGACTCTCCTGAGACAAGAAAAGGGTTCAGGTACATCCCACACGGCACAATAAAGAACCACAGCCTTTTTTAGACACCCCTTCCCTGTTTCTTTTGATTTCCCTTTCAGAACTAAGGAACAACTCACAGATTTAAAAGTGCACGTTCTGAAGCTCCAGGTCTTTAATTCTGCAACCTTTTCATTTCCCCCCTGCCCATCCTGGAATTCCTGACACCCTACACATATTGCAAAATTGCAAAAATAACAGAAATTATTAACCTGATGGAAAAGTAATGAGGACAATTAGAAAACTACATTCCTAAAAGCTGAAAGGCTTACAAGGCAGGAGAGAGAAAGGACTGATGCCCTACAAGAAGGTGTCTCTCACCACCTCAGTACCCTGGATACAGCTTCCAATGTGTGGGTCACTGGGAGGAAGCTCCCAGGATGTGATTTAGAAGCAAATGTTGAGCCAAATAAAATCTTATTGAAAGCTGAGTTTGGATTTCTGGACAACTTAATGAGATTATTTTCTTTTCCCCACTCCTGGAGTTTTCTTCAATGATGAGCCTAAATGGGAGGAAATTGGTGATTGTTTAATGATTCTCCAGCACATTGGTATTACGATGATATTTTAGGAATGCAAACTGCTTGATGGATGGATTGAAGGATGGATGAAAAGGAGGAGCCTTTCTCCAAGAAAAGAGTCTCTAGCAAGCTTTTCATTTCAGTAACGTTTGTGGCCAAAAGTGGTTTGAAAGTATCATTAGGACTTTTCATATGTTTCCAAATCATTCCATTTATTTCAGATGAAAATGGACCTGTGATATTTTCTTTCTTCTGGGCAAGTCTTAGTCCTGCACCAAAAGGGTTTTGCTGTAAGCTGAAGATACCCTAGGCCATGACTGTGCTCTGCTATTTTCCATGAAATTTAAGATTGCAGTCAGCTGTCAGACTTCTGTTTCCTATTTTGCCAGAAGACATAATTCATCCTGGGAGCTGACTTAAAAGTGGAATTTCAGCAAGACTAGACAACTTGAATTTGAGGACATATGCTTTCCCTTTTGAAAAGGTCACTCTGTGCCGGGAACACAATCTCTCATTTCTGCTCTTGCTCCTTTGCAGCTTTGGGAAGTGAAATATTCCACAGAAATTTTGGAAATACCTAGAGCAAGGAGATATCTGTGACTAAATTTTGATAATTTTACCCTTATTGTGGTCTAACTGGTGAAGTTTCCTACTTAATTATCCATTAGCTTCTTTAAATTTCAGTGCAAAGGACCCTTCCATTTACTATTCACACACATTATGACAAAGCCCAGGTGCTCAAAGTGCCTTAAAATCAGTAAGCCAAGTAGACCAAGTCTGACTCAGAGGTTAAATCATTTTACTCTGGAGAAACCAAGTCAGCTAGATTCATTATCTATTGATATGCTGCTGTAATATTCTTTTAAATGTTAAGAAACAATAAAATTTCAAAATAATTCCCAGGAATTATGGATCCTAAATGAACATGAAGTATCTTGTACAGTCAGATTTTATCTTTACTCCTGTTTTCCTTTATTCGTAGAGTATGTACCGATGGGTAAAACTGATGGGGATAATTTTGTTTTTCTTAGATTTGAAGAAGGAAAGGATTTCTGAGAAGATGCCTTGCAGCCTGGTAGAGCTCCCTGGTGTGGGAAGATCCCACCTTTTCCCAACCCTTCTCAGAGACCCCAAGGATGGCCAAATTTTAGATCTCAGGCACAGCCCCAAAATGCCTCCAGAAGGGAAGGCTCAGGGCATTTACTGCTACCAGGGTCACTGTTTTGCCCTTAGAGAAAAACACCAATAATTGCAACTTGTCATTCCTCCATGATCAAAGTGGCCAGGCTGGTGATATGCAATAAAAATAACTGAAGAAGTCAAAGGCAGCGTTTCAAAGTAATTTTTATGAAGGCAAGAGATCAAGTGATCCAATCTTTCTAGCCACTTCAATAAATATAGGGTGGTGATTAGCAAATAAAACTGGGTAATTGTAGTTTTCTGCTCAACTCAGTATAATTTGCTGAAGTATCTATGTCAATCAAAATTATATTTAGATTGACACTGTGGGGATATGTAAAACCTATTTATTCTGAATAAATATTTAAAGAGATTATATAAGCAGTGATGTCCAAAGCTGAGGGATTTTCCCTGAAAAGATGAAGATTAGTTATTGATAATAGCCTAACATAAAACTACTCATCTGGTTTTCTAGAATAGGCTAAGGATTAATAATTATAGCCCTAGATTTTTAAATGGAAAAATTCCTCCCTCCCATCCCAAATATTCTGTTCTGGATTTCTTTGTTTTCACATCTCCGGTGGCATTAGAAATATGCACTCAGACTGTGGGATAAACATGGATTTCTGGAATGATAGCTGGAAGGTGTGGAGGACAGGCTGGGCATCTTCAGTGATGGCTCTTGAACAGCCAGTGCTAACAGAATCCTGTCATTCACAAAGTAAATAACTGTAGGCAGTGGGATAAAAATGGTTTTAATCTGGCTTGACTTTCTCTAGGAGCTTCTGCAAAATGAGGATTTGAACAAAGCGTGCCTATTTCAAAAGCAATTCATTGGCAAAGCAAGCCATTTTGTTTTAAAATGTTATTTTCCATGTGTTTACCAACCCCTTTTGTTTTTCAAAAGGGGAAACGGAAATACTGCTGGTATCAATGCAAACCCAAAATTTTAAACTTGGAAAGAAAGTTAACGAAACAAGAAATCCCTGAGTTAACCCATTTTGCCAAAAACTTGATTATCAGTACTAGAATTTTGTTATTTTAATATTGCCACTAAAGCAAAAAACCCCAAGCCCAGCCTGCTCCTTACTTGCTCTGAAATATTATCTCTTTCAAAGCCAAGGATGATAGCATCCTTCTAGGAGCCTCCTGTCAAAACCAGAATTTTCCTACTCTCAATCATTTCTTAGCCCTGAAGCTTGTAATGCTTGAAGTGAGTTTGTCTGGAGTTATTAATTTTCTCCAACTCTTTCAGAAGGAGAACTATCAAAAATAGATGCATGGAAATGTATCATTTAACTAAGAAGCATAATGCATGCAAAATTTGGCCTTGAGTAAATGATATCAAGTAGGTCACTTTAATCACTGACTTGGATGTTTTTTAGTTCCTTCCAAGTCTTTCTGTCAAAATTTCAAGACTTTGTACAAGTGAAAAAAATGTGTTTTCCATTGCAAAATTGGTGATGGCCTGATCCTTCCAGTTTGCTCTCACTGCTGCACAGCAGGAGTTATTCACAGAGGATTGTTATTCCTCAATCCTCCACATCCAGATTTTACTACTCCTGAGCACACTATTTTTTGGTGCCATTTGTATAGAAATAAGGTTTTTTAGTGTTCTGGGGAGACTACGCACCAAATTTCCAAGAATTTGGACTTGCTAAGAATTCTGGATGCTTAATTCCTTGAAATTAATGTCCTGTGTTTCCTGGCTCTTGTTTGTACCCAGAACCTGCATCTGAAGCTGTTTCACGAGTGCTCTCAGTAGTATCACATAATTTCTCCTGCTTTTTCAAGCACCAATGGAGCCTGCACTAGCAGTAATGGTCAAATTTCAGTTTTTCAAGCTGAAATTTCTCTTCACTGGAAGCTCAAAATTCTGTCATACCTGCACTCCCATTCCCTTTCTTTAGAGTACACATTTATTTCTTATCTTTCTGAGTAGAAGGCAAAACATTTTAACTGCTTTTTAAGCAATATGTTAATTGACCCGGCTCCCTTTGATGGTTTATACTTGTCTTAACAAGCACATAAAAAGATCTGGTGAGAAAAAAAAAAAAAAAAAAAAAAAAAGAAAGAAAAAAGAATGAACTAACAAACAGCATTGCTGTAATACTTTTCATTTACAACCAGATGAAACATAACCTTTTATACCTAAGCATTATATTTCTTTTATCACCTTTCATTTCATAGCGTTTTTGCATGTGGAGAGGAATATGCCTGGTTTTATTTGTTTTTACGACTGTGTTGTATAGGCTTTTCTGGTGTTTTGTGGATCACAGATGGAGAAACACTGGACTAGAAACTGTGTAACTACCCCACCACCCCTCACCTACATGCAATTGTCTGTAAAATCTTAAAACTTCTTCACTTTGTTATGGGCTCTTGGGATTCTATTTTTCCTCTTAAAGCTGAAAATCCATATAATTTTTAGTGGCATTCCATTGTGTTACTCCCAAAAGACTTTTGTTTAAAATCAAACAGATGTTTTGATTTTTTTTCTTTCTTTGCTCTAGTTGACAACTTATTAACACAATAAACTTCCTCTTTATGTGACTGTTCTGAGCTTTTTTTTTTGTTGTTGTTGTCCCAAATGGACTCATTGCATTTAGATAATGCACTTATTTACAACCTCACTAAAACCATCTGCTCCTTTTAGTGTACTTTTTTTTTTTTTCTTGAAGGTCTTAACACTTCAAGATGAATCTGTTATTGTGGTAGGAAAAGGTTGATGGTGGTAAAAATTAAAAGCTCTGGGAGAGAAGGCTCCTCTGGGGTGGGTCACTCCCACCCCATCCTCTCAGCCTTGATGAAGACATCAGGCAATGTTATCCCTGGTACCTCTCCCTGAGGAGCTTGGCTCCCAGGAAGGAAAACATTCACTGTTAACCAACAGCCACTGTTGCCTGAGAACACTGGTCCAACAGCTTTTCAGCCTGCCTGTAGTCTGGCCAGCCAGAATGCTTGTCCCTCTTTGGGCACTGGGAAGCTTTGGGACATCTTGTCCATAGCCCTGCTAGGGAGAAAGAAAATGACATGCACTGATCTCCCCAGAGTGGGCTGTTTCACACCAGCTGGCCAAGCTGAGCATGAACAGCCTCCCCTTGGTACATTCAGACAGTTCCTCCTCATTGTCTTGTCCTTCATGTATTTGGCAGTGGTCTCTGTGAGGATGTGCTGCACTGTGCAATTTTGCCAAGGAAGGGAGATTAAACTGCCCCACCTGCAGCTCCCTCTGCCTTTTGCTGAAGATGGTTTGCCACAGCTTTGCAAATATGAACATTACCTGCCATGAATCAAATAGATCAGCAGCCTTACATGCAGCCTGTCCAAACCTCATGGATCATCCATGTCCTGTGACCCCCTAAGCCTTGGTCCTTGCCAATCATGGGCAGTGCTCTCTGCCCCAGCCTTAGCACATGGAAAGAAAGGGCTCCACATTAATGTTTTGTGCTCTAAGTGCTGCTGCTGAATGCCACGGTTAGAAAGAGGTGCTGGGATTGAACAGCTGGGAGGACACAGATGGAGTAAGAAATGGTAAATGGCTGATAGCCATATCAACAAAGGATATGTGTTATTTATTTTGGGTTGTTGATGTTGAAGACAAAGCAAATTTAAGTATTTGGGAAAGAAGCAGATGGGATGGACGTGGCTTCCAGAAGCATGGGAAGAGGACAACATGTCACCAAATGCATACGTCAAGTCATATGCCAGCAGAGATAACAAAAATAGATATTTACATTTTCAGTAATTCTGTAGCAGCTTTCTGCGAGGCGGAAAACAAAGCTTTTCTGTCAGCCATTGGTGAATGAACGTGCTCTTCCTGGAACAATCTGTACTTTGAAACTGAATATCTGGTGCTGGAAGTAAACTAATGGAGCTAATGAGAGCAATTACAAGCTCCACGCTATTGTAATTCATGCCTTTCTAGAATCCATACACTGCAGATGTGAAAGATGCAAAGCTGTAGGCAGCAGAGGCTGATCTGCAGTGCCCTCCCAGGCTTTGGAGCAGGTGTGCTCCAGCTCCTGCCACAGCATCTCACTGCCCCTCATCTCCCACCTTCCCCTCCTCTCATCCACTCTTTCCATGCATTCCATGACATCTTCCTCATGGCTCAGTACACCATGGGACCTGTGCCTTGGCTGAGCTGCCAGGGTCTGTGACTGCAACAAAAACATGCAATTTACCTCTGAAATTTAGCAGGTTTCAATAAGAATAAGCACTATACATTTTTTTAGATCACCTGTATCAGCTTCTCCCCACTTGGAGAAAACACATCACATCAAGAGCTCACAGCATTCAGTATCAGCAATTCATCTGGTGAGAGAGAAAAAGAAGCCTGTTTCTTTTAAATTAAATGATCAGCGAATATTTGCTCTAACATTTAGCGATTTGTGTTATATATGAAAGCTTCAATAGCCCAAGGTGAAAAATGGAAATAAATTAGCTGGTTTACTGAGTATGATGATAGGAGAGAAGAATATAATTAGATTGAATAGACATAAAACCACTTCTTTAAAACCTGCTCATTATTGTTTTAATACTTGGAATGTGCATTTGCTGTGGTGGTTTTGTGCAGCTACTGCTAAATTATTGCTACAGAGGCTGTCATTCAGGTCCTTAGGTTTTGCACTTGCCCCTTTTCTGACAAATTATCTTTTTATCTTTAAATACCGTTTTTTCCTAAAAAAAAAAAAAAAATAAGAAAAGGGAAACTGAAAAAATCTGTGTTAGTCAAAGAGGAGTATCGCATAACTCACCAAATTGTCCTTTTCTCCTATAATTGTATGATTTTTTATGGAAAGGCAAAAGCATGTTGAGGGATTGCTACAGGCTAATAAGAGGCGGATGTAGAAGAATTTTTTGAAATGCTGTGAAAGTTACTTTTCAATTGTGACCAGCAGAAATTTAGAAGGTTATTAATGAGACCTCATACTGAGCTGCATATTTTCTACTTAAGCTAAATGTAGCATTTGTCAGAGAAAGTAATTTTCCTGTCTATTTGTATTCATCACAATTATAGATACCATTTTTTATGCTTTTGTTATACAAAGAAGTGTATTCTCCTCTAGGTATATTATCCATGACTGCAGTACAAGAAAAATAATGGATTTTCTCTCTAGTATTTTTATGAACTACTGTCAAGCACGTTGTTGGGTTTGTATAGTATCAGAGTGGCAGTCAGAAAACCACCTTTGAATAATTTATGAAAGATTAAGTTATTTCCCTAATATTTCAGAAAAAAGAACATGCCTTTTGTTTCTCAAAAGTTGTCCAAAGTTCAAAAACTTTTTTTCTTTCTTTTATTTTTTTCCATTTCTGGCAAGTTAACTTGTGTTTTTCCAATTTTGTAAACAGTCACTTTGCATTTGTTAACATGATAGCCTTCAAGTAATTTGAATTACTTCACTGAAAACAGCACCTAATGTTTTGAGGTCCAATTGCACAACAGTCTGCAGTTAATAAAGCACAGCAGTCTGCAGAGTGAACCTCCTAGGATCACATCCATCTTTTGCTTTCTCTGTAAGGAATCACAGCCAGACCTCGTTTGGGAAGAGCACTGGGGTTCCATCTCTCCAAGACAGGCGTGTCAGTCTAAAAGGGATGCATGGAAAGCTCCCTGTGCTATTCAAACCAGCACATCTCTTAAGACAATAAAGTGTCTAAATCCCTGCATTATTAATGACCTACCAAAAAGCCTTCTCTTTCCAGGCCGAGTGCTCAATCATTTAAACTTTTACTCCGAAATTATCAGCAGCGCTGTAATGGTGCAGCTGGCTATAAATGGAGGCAGCTTGCCCGTGGCAATGTCAGGGGGGATGGCGTCAGGCTGAGGGTGCTGGCGGTAATCCGTGCTGACAGCTTCCCCATTACTGCCTGCCTCCTCCCGCTGCTCCCGTGGCCCCGGCGGAGAGGGATGCAGGGATGCAGGGATGCAGGGATGCAGGGATGCAGGGATGCAGGGAGCTGCACCGCGCGTCCGGCCGGGAGCACGGAGCGGCCCTGCTCCGGAGGAACTGTCCTGCTCCGGAGGAACTGCCCTGCCCCTAAACCACTGCTCTAAATCAACAGAACTGCCCTGCTCCGGAGGAACTGTCCTGCCCCTAAACCACTGCTCTAAATCAACAGAACTGCCCTGCCCCAGCAGCACTGCTCCAGTCCAACAGAACTGTCCTGGCCAAACCCACTGCTCCAGTCCAGCAGCACTGCCCTGCCCCAAACCCACTGCTCCAAATCAACAGAACTGCCCTGCCCCTAGACCACTGCCCCAATCCAGCAGCACTGCCCTGCTCCAACATCACTGCCCTGCTCCAACATCACTGCCCTGCTCCAGCAGCACTGCCCTGCTCCAGCAGCTCTGCCCTGCTCCAGCAGCTCTGCCCTGCTCCAGCAGCACTGCCCTGCTCCAGCAGCACTGCCCTGCTCCAGCAGCTCTGCCCTGCTCCAGCAGCTCTGCCCTGCTCCAGCAGCACTGCCCTGCTCCAGCAGCACTGCCCTGCTCCAGCAGCTCTGCCCTGCTCCAGCAGCTCTGCCCTGCTCCAGCAGCTCTGCCCTGCTCCAGCAGCTCTGCCCCAATCCAGCAGCTCTGCCCTGCTCCAGCAGCCCTGCCCTGCTCCAGCAGCACTGCCCTGCTCCAGCAGCTCTGCCATGCTCCAGCAGCACTGCCCTGCTCCAGCAGCTCTGCCATGCTCCAGCAGCACTGCCCTGCCCACAGCCCAGGAAGCAAGGCCTGGCCAAAGGAGCATTTTCTTGCTAACGGGATTAGTAAGGAAGAGAGTCTGATGTTTGTAGTCCAGGACTGTGCTGTATTCTGATGTTCCAAGTGCCATCCCTCTATGCTGCTTTCACAACTTGTTGAAATTCTTTGAAGGATGAACAGTAGATGTAACAAAACTTAGCAGGTAGCTTTGGAAAAATGGGATAATCTATAACAATTATTTTCAGTGAGTCACCGTGCTTTGGACGGACACCACTCATATTTGTGGTTCTCAGGAGCTGCAGTACTGATTTAAGTGTATTGACTAAAGATAAACCACTTGTTATGGCTACATCTCACTCATATGTGATTTTCTCTCTGGTTACTGAGGGTTTTTTATCTTTTTTTCATCTAAGTCTAAAATGCTATATGGCCAGTGTTTATCTGCTTTGATATCTTGAATATTGAAGCAATGGATTTCTAGGCTTCATCATATAAATCAATAGCAACATGGCACATTCAACTTCCTCCTATTCAATTTCCACTTGATATTAACAACTGTAGCAAATGTAGTGGTAAATATTAGATTCTGCACAAATATTTTGAGAATGGGGTGCACTTGGTAATTTGAAGAAAACATTGTGGAATTAAATAATAAAGCAATACTATTTAAATAAGGCCATAGTAAAATCAGCTCTTGTTTACATCTCACAAGTCAAATGAAGTAAAACCATCTGACTTTTATGTTTTGGGGGTTTGTTTATTTTTTAAATAAAGTAGTAAAAGCAGTATATAATACATTTAGACTAAGTATTGAGAAAAGTTTTAAAACTGGAAAGACATATCTCTTTCATAAAGGCACTTATTGTGCAATTTATCTCATCTGGTTTGAGAAATTATCCTCAGGCCTTTCAGATTATAGGCTTATTAGTGTTATTGTAAATGCTGTTGCAAAGTCATTCTCAAGGTTCTGACAATAAAAGGAGAGCCTAGATGAGTAGAGAGGTTAGTTTCATGGAGATGCTTTCATGGAATGCTGTCGTCATGTCCTTATGCTGGACATTAATGGTCAAATCACTGGACAGATGCCATGAAATGGAAAGGTGTTTTAGTGCCCTGTGAGATGGGATTGCACAGAGGAGGTGCTGTCCCTTTGTTGCACAGAACAGAACCTCACAAGGAATCTATACTCTTTGTGCCATATTTTCAGAAGTGCATTTCTGTGCCCCTTTCAGCTGGAATCGAGGCACAATCAAATTTCGGATTTATAATTAGAAATTGATTTTTTTGGATTTATGTGACTTAGAGCTGTGGTTGGTGCATGCCTTATGATTGGCAACCTTAGCCAAGGAGACAAGATTGAAAAGGTCACCAGGTTATCCATCCTTTAACTCACGGTGATAAATCCAGGCAATGATTGAAGGAGAGAGGTAGATGGGCTGGAGAATCTTATCTCAGAGTTTGCTGTACTGTGCTTCCTGTCTAGGGACACTGATAAGTTATAAATCACATGCTGCAGAGAGGCTCTTCTGATGTGAAGGTTATCTGTCCCAGCATTGGGGCATGTCTGCCAGAGCTTCCAAAGAGTCCCAGAATGTGGAGGGGATCTTTGTACTGCAAACTGTGAGGCAGAGTGATGCCCAGCACAGCTCCTGGGAGCCACTGAAATCTTCTTCCCAGCCTTTTGCCCTGGAGTAACAAGCAAGAGCCCTTCCCAGGGGCTGGAGATCATCCTCAGGTGCTGTTTGGTGAGGGCCTGACACAAACCCCTGGCTGAACACTTGCTCATCATGAAAACAAACTGTGAAACAGGAAGCCTGAGGCAGAGCAGGTGTATGGTCTGTGCATCAAGCAAGTGCTATCGGTGGTCAGGAGCATGCCATGGGATTTCTTGTATCCACCAGAAGTTCTGCTACTCCCATCAAGCCAGGACTTTGCCCTTCACCACTTTCTGGGACACTCAGAGAACTTTGTGCTCTCTCTTGGCTTTGGCAGCAGACTCTGCTTCCAGGTCCAGGAGTTCTGGTTCTCTGCTGCTGCAGCAGCACTTTCTCTGCCTCAAAAATGGGGGAATTGGAGCTGTGGTGGTTTATGTAGTCTGGAGGAACGCACATCTCTGTGAGATATATTCTGGAGGAACGGTGGAATAGTGTGTAGGTTTTTGCATGATATTGAGTAAAATCAATTACAGCTAAGAATGTTCTGCTCAGTTATGAGAAGGGATGGCCTTGGATCACTAGGATAGAGACGAGAGCATTTATATGGCAGGCATAGGCAGCTGTAGGAAGAGAGAAGGATCAGAAGGAGAAGAAATGCTGCTCTAAAAGGTGAATATTTTATCTGTTTTATCTAAATTGCACCTTAGTCAAAAGCCCAGGCAACACAGTGTAAAAGAGAGATGCACATCTCAAAATAAAAGGCTTTTAGTTTGCTAAAACTTCATTTATTATGGGCTTGAGAAGCAGCTGAAATAGGAAATTGCTGAATGGGCCTGCTAGGAAGCATAAAGCAGGAAAATCTTTTGCTTACTGATTCCATTTTGGTTGCCACCCACCTCCATCATGTTTATCCTCTAGAGATCTCAGGCCAGGAGACTTCTTCCCTGGCACAGTGCCCTCCAGGCATAGCTGCAATACAGAAAAGACCCAAATACAGCTGTTTCTTCTCAGAGGAATGAACGATCTTGGAGGAATGGAGCAGAGAGGGGGATCTGAGAGCAGGCATGGCTGAGGCTCACAGGGACAGTGGGGCTGTGGTTATAGACAGTGGCTTCAGACTTTGCTCACTGACTTTAAAAATGGTTTGTCTTCTGGTGTTTCCTGAGTTATTTGAGCCTCCTTCCACAATAATAATTTACAGATTGTGTAAATAGCGCTTGTTAATCCAAGCATTTTTTGTCCTCTCCTGTCAAGTCAATTTTTCCTACTTCTCATGGTGTCAGCTTGTCTATTATGGTGTTAATATCAGAGAGAAATGTAGGATTATGAGCACCAAAGTAGAGTCAAGGTGGTATAGTTTAAAAAGAGAAATTCTGTAACTGCATCCATTGGTCTCATCACAGCTACAGCTTTTTACAGGAAACTAAACAATGGTTAAAATACATATCAACAGAAGCATAAAGGTTAAACATATTTGTCATTTCCATTTTAATGCCTCTTTCCAATTCACTAATATGCCTTTACAGGAGGAAAATGCCAGCAATACTTCTTTACTTGTATGTGTGTAGGTGAAAGGTATTTGCAATGTGTTGAGTCATGGCCAGGCAGAACAGCACCCACACATCTGTCCTCAACCTAGCCCTGTCCTTGACATGAAAGATTTTCATCCTTCTGATTTTCAGGAGGAAAAGACACCCCAGGTGTATAAAGAGGTGGTGTTTTACTCTCCTGATTTGACTTTAAAAAGATGTAATTCAGAGCTGTGGCCAGAAGGTATCTTCTGCTGACCCCAGCTGGTTTTGGACCAGGCTCACTCAGCAGGTTGATTATACACCCTTGGCTGAAAAATATGATTTACAGGTCTTTAAGTGTTCAAGGGATTTCAGGACCAGAGCAGCTAGTGCATACCATGCAAGGAGTGCACTGCAGTGTCATAAAGCTGGCTGGCTGGTTTCACTGGGATCTGGGAAATCCCACAGCTCCTCCTCGGGCTGCAGAGCAGTGCTGGTGGCCCCAACAGCTCTTTGGGGAGCCTTGGGAACGACCAGCACTTCTGGGGAACTATTAGCCTTTGGGCTAAATGTCTGCTTGGAAAAGCAAAGCTCCGACCATTTTACTGAGAGCCAGATTTCAAAATAAAATTCTTTTAATTGCTCCTGTTGGAGGATCCATTTACCTTCAGCAATGTTTCCTGTGGCTCCATAAATAGCCCACATGCAGAAACAATGCAGGAACACATTTGCAGTTCTCTCTTTACTCAGTTTTCCCATCCTCCCTCTCCCTGACCTTTCCTTTCAGGGGATTTGGCAGATTAACCTCATCAAGTTAAATTCAATGTGTGTGGAGGCTCTGTGGGCTCAGAATGGCTGTTCCTTTTCCAGCTTCATCTGCCCATCCAGTAAGATGTCACTGCCTCTCCCATTGCCATCATAAATTCTGTCACTTTATATTGTGTTCTCCTTCATGCAGATCATCTCTTCCTTCATCCTTCTTTCTAGAATTGAGTCCAAAGGTGTGTATATATGTAATATAAAAAATAATTGATTTAAAATATTTATAACAAATTTTATGGAACACTAGTCAGCAATTAAATACATGGAACATAAAGATTCAGTGTCTTCATGAAGTCGGAATTATCAGAGGTCAGGAGGAGCTACCTAGGGTCAGACTGGAGCTGTGGTGGGAGGGATCTACAAGGGATCAATGTCAGCCTTGACAGGGACAGCACTGGAAGAAAGGGAGCAGGGCTTGTAGGAGCACAGGGATAGATGAGGGGGCAAGGAGCTGGTTAGGAGCCAGCTGGAAATGCAGAAAACTGGAGTCTGAGTTTGACACTGGTGTGATAATTAGCAGGGAAGGGAAAGGGTGATGAGTCTAAAAATACAGAAAGACTGAGGCAGTCCTTCCATGGAATAGAGAGGCAGCTCTGGCAGGGAGGAGGAGGAAAGGCTAATGAGGACAAGGTAGGAAAGTGAGTTAAAAGTTTTGTTCAGGTAAACTTTAAAGTTGTCAAACCTACTCCTGAATATACCGACTCCTTCCTATGAAAACGTGGGAACATAGGAAGGAGTGTTACAACATATATGAAGAGGCTCTGGCACGGGCTGCTGTGCATGAGTGAGCTGCCATAATGAAAACCTTCCTGGGATTTATGGGAAGGTTTAAAATAATAACTGTGAATATGGAGCAAAAACTCTTCTTGCACCTTGCCACAGGCACAGTGCAGGGTGGCTGTGAACAGTGGTGGTAAAGCCTCTGTGTGGCTTGAGCAACCAGAGGAATCTGCATCTTTAATCCACTCCTACCATGATTGACAGTGAAGTGAAAGCTGCAGCAAGGTTTGTCTAAGAGCTGTAACCTCTCAGCAACTCTACTGTTATTTCTCATGGTGAGAAACCCTTGAATTTGAACCAAATCAGTCTTTTGACAGAGGATGGGAGAAACCATTTGAATAAAGAAAATATTCTTGTGCCAGCCCTTCCCTTGAAGTAACACCTAACATTAGTTCTTCGGAGTACTTTGGCTCCTGCCATCACTGGCCCTTTCCACAGGTCTGAAACTACATTTTTCTCACAGTTATAATCCACATAATCCTACTATGTGAGCTTAGATAAGAATTAAATTAGCAGCAGAGTATTGTAAGTGGAAAATTGGCTTGTAGAATTCTACACAGAGACTGAGCACTGCTCACTTTGGGGTCAGTAGCAGGTTTATTCCAACACAGAGGGGTCAAGGATATTAACTGTAACGAGGTTTCCATTCCCTCAATGATTCTGGTTTTTCATCTTGCATTAAATTGAGAAAACCATGGAACACTACTCTGAATTTACCTTTCAACTTCATTGAATTAATATTGGAATGCTTGAAATAAAAGCTTTCATATCATAAGTAAGGCTCTTCATATTCTTTCTTTTAAAAGCACAAAGAAGACCTCAAACAACTCTTTAATAATACAATAGTACTACAGCTAGGAATTGAAAGCATACAAGCTTGCAATCATCTCATCTGTTGCCTTATGGCAACCAGCATAAATATTTTGGAGGTCTCAAATGTGCTTTTATCAATTGCAAGGTAGGAAATAATTCTGCAAAAGTCATCAAAGGAAATTATACTTCTGTAAATGGAGCTCTTGTATCACTGTAAGCCTGCTGTGTCTAACTTGCTTGGATGTCTTTGCCATAAGCATGTACACAATTTCTGGTCTATTTAGGAACTTGATTTTTTTTTTGGCCGCTGTTTCTACACCTGAAGAAAACATTCAACTTCATATTTGAGATCTGAGGTATGTGATAATACAAGAAATGCTGATTTAAGGGAAATAATGGCATTAGAAGTAAATATTTTTTTAAAAAATTAATTATAATTAGATTATAAAGCAGCATGAATCAACTCATTGTGATGATTTTTCTCCTTAGGGGGTAACTGAGACTGGCTGTTTGTACAGGTTGTAACAGTTACAATAACTGGGTTTGTAGTGCAAGTGTAGGCGGAAAAGCAGTTTCTACTGAGAGCACAGAAACACCAACCCCTTACATTGGCACTTTGCATTAAGGGCAGCTCTGTGTGAGGTGTGAGGCAGTGGGGAACCTGCTCTGTACAAGCACATAGCACAGCCAAAGGTCTGCAGAGCACTGACAAAATCCTGTCCTGTCAGTGGCAGGCACTCAGCACTGGGCTGTGATACAACACACACAGTGGAGAGGGTGAAAGATTACAGCTGTGGCTGTGACCCTCGATGGCACAGCAATGAACTAGACTGGAATATTAACTCTGGGCTTTGAGGTCTCAAACTTCAGGGGGCTTAGGGAACTTCTGGCCTCCCTGCCCAGCTGTAAAACAACAGATCCAAAATATTCTTTCATTGTCTAGGAGATTTAATTTCTAAAAGTTAAGGAACAGAGATACTTCTGAAAATCCGTTCTGTGTGCATCCTAAATTCATGGATTTTCAGAGTCAGGCTGAGAGGTTCCTGTGGCATTTAAAGTGGCTGTAATTCAAAATGTTTGTAGTACCAGCCCTCAGGAGTCCAAACACACAGCATGTCTAACTCACACCTGCAGAGAACATTTTAAAGTGTCTACCTCTGATCACTTCCCATTCCCACTGGCTTGTTACATTTGATGTTACTCTTTGTTGTCATATCAGTTTTGCTCCCTCATCTCCCTTTCTTTGTGGAGCTCTGATGTGCACGTGGCAGAAGAGGCCTCTGCTTTGATTCCAAACGGAATCTGTGGCAATACAGCACATTTCAGTCTGGATGAGGAAAGCAGAAAGAGAAAAGAGAGAAAAAGAGAAAGCTGAGATTGTTAGGAGGAAGTGGGCGACCTGGATTATAGCTGGATATAAAAAGCAGCTCTGTGTGGGCTGGATGTGACTCTGCAGCAGATTAATACACTGCCAGGTTCCCTCTGCAGGTGGCTGGAGGAGTTTGTGTGGCTGATGGGGCCTCCCAGTTCCCACCTTGCTGGGTTTTCCAGGTGTTATTGTTCCTGTCAGAGGGGCTCCATTTAAATTCAGAGTTGTCCCTGTGATACGAGTGCCTTCCATCAACACCTGACCCACGGGAAGCTGGCACCCCACACTGCACCCACACTTTCCTCCTGCAGGTCTCTTGTCACGCTGACCTCAATTTCTTTTGCAGCATTACTTCTTTCCTTAAGTAAGTTTTTCTGCTGAATGAAATGTCAGCAGATAACATCACTGCTACTCCATAATTTAATAGTTCCTAATATGGGTTGGAGCCTGACTCAACATCCTCTTTCAGTAGACAGCTTGATATTTTGATAATATTTGCCTATAACTCCCAACACTGGGGACTAGCAAGTACAAGAAACACAACTTCAGATACATAAATGTCTTACAGCCCTCCCCACCTTGTTTCTGGCAGCTGTCAGAGGTATCCCTGTTGCATTCCTTTCTCCTGGCCCAAAGGGAGGGGTGGCTGTGCTCAAGGCACCCCTCTCTGCAGCCCCTCTGTTTCTCTCTCAGGGAGCCCCTGCTCTTCCCCAGCTGCTGACTTTCTACTTCCATTCAGCCACCAGAATTTCAAGGGCTTTTCCTGGATGCTGGTTTTATCTTGGCTTCTGGAGGGATAATGGCGATGGTGAGGCAACTTGTCTT
Source organism: Cettia cetti (assembly GCA_013401135.1). Lineage (NCBI taxonomy): Eukaryota > Metazoa > Chordata > Aves > Passeriformes > Sylviidae > Cettia > Cettia cetti. The sequence continues at coordinate 95,311 of VZUI01046303.1, forward strand.
CTTCAGAAAATTTTTTTTACATCCTTCTGAGAGGAGCCACACAGCAGAAAGATAAGCAAAGAAGATCTTCTAATATTGCTGGATTATGGTTAATAGAGAAAGAAAACTTAGAGAATACCATACACCCAGGAAGAAGGATGTCTTCCAAAATCCCTGTTTTTCAGACCAGACTGTTTTCAGGATCAGAAATGAAAACCAAGAGATGCAATTTTCCAGAGCTGTGAGAAAGCTTTAAGAGAACCAGCTTCTCCAAAGCCACAGTGATCCCTTTTCACTTTGAACACTTTCAATTTGAACACTTCAGCAGTATAAATGGATACTCTTGGTTGGATGTGTTCTCAGCCCTAGAAAATAGGTACACTGTATTTGAGAAAAAAAGGTAATAAAAAATCAAAAGCTGTTTTTAAAGAGTGCTTTACCTGTGGGTGTCACACACATACACTTACAGAGGAACATTTTCCCAGCCTTTGTATTTGACCTCCACATTTCAGCCCGGGGTCAACCCTAATGAAGCCTTTACACTCTTTGCTACAACTCTGACTGTCACATGGATTATTACATCACCTGCCAATGGTATCAATAATTCTATTGGTCAGAGAATTCTTATTAATTTCTGTCATTGTCTTTAGAAATCAAGTAGTAAACATGCTGCACTGACACCTAACAAGACCTAAACATTTTGCAGTCGTAAGATCCCATTCATACACTTAGTGGGAAAACACAGGTTCAGTTTGAAGTTTTTGCCTGTGAAGCTCCTGGTTTCCATGGAAGGATGAGCAGTGGGGCTGTGGGACACAGGGGGATGGAGCAGGACCTCAGGTGTGTGCTCAGAGGCTTCACAAAGCCCAGGGACTCCAGTGCCTGTGGGGCAGCTCCTGCAGAGCCCCTGTCCCAGGGCTGCAGCAGGAGGGGCACAGCCTACCCCAGCCCCAGCAAGAACTTTTCTCCCTTGCAGCCTATGGGATACAGCAAAAGCTTTGATCAGCCTTTTGGAAGGCCTCCTGAGGAAGCTGTGGTTCTGTGAAAAGTGGGTGCTTGTACTGGAGCATTATTTATATTTTTTACATCAACAAGGAGCTAAATGGAGTTTGCTACACACCAACCACACATTTATGGTGAGCAAGTGCTGACACAGAACCTCTAGAAAGTGAGTTGTAAGCTGCTAATCCCTCTCTGTCTCTTCTTTTGCATGAGGCTACATCTCTTACAAGATGCAGTTTAACCTGAAACTTGACCTGTCTTCCTCAGAAATTACTTCAATCAATAATTGCTCTCTACTTAGCGACCAAGGGAAAACAGTAGAACTTGCAAAGCTGCTTTGAAATTCATTTCCAGTGAGGTAAAAGCTCATCTTAAAAATTGGAATTTGTCTCTGATTACTGCTGCAGGTAGATTAAAAATCTCTTCTGGTAAGATTGTAGCACCTTGTCACAGCAAAGAGCTTAATGATATTATTTCTTCCCTTGCAATACTAGTGATTGGGATAAAACTCCAGCACTTTAATCATTAAGATATGCACTATAAATGTTAATTGAGATTAGAATTATGTCTGTGTTCAGAGCAGCTCCCTCTGAAGTGACCTTGGCCCTTGTCCCTGGTGCATGACACTACAAGTTTGTTCCTATTTCAATCTTTAAATAGACACAAGGCTAATGTCATTTGAGGATTTGGTCTGATGCAACCCTCCAAGCAGCAATTTGTGGCAGAAATGGTAAGATAAACAGGTTTTGCAGAGGTCAGTGGCTGGCCACCAGGTTGTGTGGCTGTGCAGGGCTGCAGAAAGCAGTGCTGGCTGCTGCTGGAGCTGGTGGGACAAGCTGCAGTGTCCCCTCTGGAGCAGGAAAGGTGCAGGCATGGAATTTGTCTCTCAGTGACAAATAAGTGATTAAGATCCTTTGCTGTCATTCAGATCCTCAAAGTACCATTTAAATGAATATTCTTACCCTGGATTAACCACATGAAATCCACTCCAGGCAATAGCAGGATGCTGTGCTGCCAAGACGATTCCTGTCACTTAACTTGTGTTTCCTCTCTCCTGCAAAGCCCCTCTTTGTGCTGCTAATGCAGCCTAAAAGATGTCTGCATATCCATGTAAGTGAAGTTGCTCATACAGAGCATAAATGTCAAGAAATCTGTGCTCCCAGTAAAATCTCTCAACCATTACAGGATTTGCTTCGATGACAGACTTTATGAGAATGGAAATGATATATTTATGTTTCGATATAGCTGAGCACTTCTTAAAGAGGAAGTTGTGAAGCATGAAAAATTATTTACCAAGGGACTGCAAATGTCACAGGCTGCAATTATGTGAGTTCAGAGAAGGAAAAATGCACAAGTGCTGTCAGTTTAGCCAAAACCCCATGTTCCCAGCTCTATGCCAAGCACTTCATATGGCAACTGGAAACAAATAAATATCCAAATGATCAAACAGAAAAAACTGATAAACAAATAAATATTCAAATGATCAAACATGGAAAACTGATAGACAAATAAATATTCAAATGATCAAACATGGAAAAGCTGATAAACAAGAGGTGTCCTCAATGCTTTCTCTGAGACATGGACTAGCAATTTCCCTTATGAACACCAGGTCAAATACTTATTTTGATTTTGAGCCACAATGTGAACCAGATCACTCCTCTGTATAAGCCATTGATTCAAAAAGTGGAAGAGCTGAGCACAGCTCTTTCTTGTCATAAAACAGCTGCTCAGTGTTTGCAGAACCCATCCCACATTTGTCTGGCAAAGGCCAGGGTGTTTTCTCTTGAACCCTACTTGCTCCTGGCAACTGGCACATGGGAAATGAGAAAAATCCATAAATCTCCCATGTGCTCTGGTCTCCTACCCAGAGCTCACACAGACAAGCAGCGTTTAGTGGTTTAATCACAGATGCCCTTCACTGGTGGCACAGCCACCTTTGGAAAAGAGTTAATCTTTGGAATTGGGAGGATTTAATGCCAAAAGCTACCAGGCTGCTTGGACAGCACTCACTGGTTCTGTGCTTGTATCTTGAGGCAGCATTCCTGAGACACAATAAACCTCTGTGCTAAAAACATTTCTTTCCCAGAAGGTGCCATAGTAGCTATTACAAAGTTTGCTAAAACTATAGATGGTTTGGAAAAAAGCATAAATTACTGTGTTTTGCAGGACCAATTAATAGATATCAACTAGTTAATAGATAAATCTTTCTAACTCATGAAGTTAAAAATATAGAGAGTCTTAAGTCTATACATTCTTATCATTATCTGGGGTGTCCTAAATGTGCATCTTTCAAGTCCATAAATATCTCAGAATCACTAGAGAGAAAACACTTAGTGTGCTGATGGATTTTCTTTTGACTCTTTAATGAAGCTAATAGACTCGTAAAAAGCATTTGGTAAGGTGGGAGAGGGAGGGAGGCAGGAAGATTTATGAAAAGCTTTTTGAAATCCAAAGTCTTCAGAGTTTTTCCCTGAGGTGCTCGGAGATTTCTTCTGTTCAGAATCACACTGTGGAAAGGGCATCAACAAAACAGAGAACATCAGTAAACAGATGAAAACCAGTGCACAAAGTAATGTCAGCACAACTTGTGAGCATTCCCCCAGACTTCAGCTCATGTCTGTAATATTGCAAAAATTTCAAAGCTTTCCATTAGTTTTTGGTGGCTTCACGTGCAGCATTTTCAATTAAGAAAAAATCCAACAAAGAAAACAAACAAGAAACATCCCACACAAAACCAAAAACTTGATCTTCTTCTCAGTTTTAGAGTTTGTGCAGGGAGTGACAGAAGCAGAGGCTGACAGGGCTGCTGCCCTCACCTTTCTGTACCAACCCTGCAGGGCTGCAGCTGCCACGTGTGTGACATGGACATGTGTCTGTGAGAGCACAGCAGACAGGGGAAAAGAAAAGAAGGAAAAAAATAAATATGCCAAAGATGCTCCCCAGGGATTCTGTCTGCTCACCTGATCCTGGGGTTTAGAACCAGGAAAAAGAGATGCAGGACAAGCAAACCTGAGCTGAAGGTGGAGAGGGGATGGGATGGGATTGGGGTGGGATTGGGATGGGATGGACCAGGCCCCTCTCTGCAGCTCCATGAGCGTGCTCAGTTGGGTCACTGCTGCTCAGCTTCCCGCATCAACACATCAAATGTGTTTGGAAACAGCCTCATTCGTTCAATTACCATAACAGCAGTTAAAACACGCTCTGAGCATAGCAGGAATGGTGATGAATGAGCAGAGAATGACTCCCCTCTCCGTGTTAGCAATTCAGATTTGACTAAAACAGTCTAAGAGGTGAATGCATTATTCTGCCTCTCATCCTTCTCGTTTCGTCCTCCCCTGTTTCATTAAGCATAATCTGTGTTGCTGTACTGCAGATCGCTTTGCTGCTGGATGTGCTGTTCCTGCATGGTTTTTTGGTTTGCTCTCTGTGCTTCAGTGTATTCACACAGCTTGGCGTTCTGGAGCTGTACAAGTTATCAGTCTTTCACACCTCTCTGTTAATTTTTAAGTATAGTCTGAAATCTTCTAAATTAATATTCCCTTTCTTGCTTTGTTCTTTCTTCCCTTTAATTTTTTTTTAAAGAAGCAAGTGAATGAAAATAGCACTGGTGAAATCTTTATTTCAGTGTTTCTGTTATTCATGACTGCTTTGTGCTCCAAACATCCCAGCAGCTGACTTTCATTTATTATCTGGGTGACTGTGGGTATGCACAACATCCCTAAAACAATATTCATCTCCAAGCACCGCAAGCCTTGCCTTTCCTGATTTCCTGTTATTTGATCCCTGAATTGCAGTTATGCCAAAGAAGTGGAACCAAGCAGATGATGGGCACTTAAAAATTACTAATTTGAAAGCATCTGACAAACTGCCACACAAGAGATTAATGGCTGAAGCAAACACTTGTGAATGGTAAAATTACTCTTAACCGGACTCCAATTCAGGATGAGAAATCGGAGTTCTCAGAGGAGAAAAGCCTTTCAGTAAATAATTTTTGGGTTTGTCAGTGACATCTTGGCAAAACTGGGACTTTTTGTGCCCCCAGACAAAGCCTGAGTGTGTTTGTTCATGTGGCCATTGCAGAAGCACAGCCTCCTCCAGGGCCAGCACTGCTCTGCCCTGCCCTGGCCACGAGGCCGTGGGGAAGGAGCTGTGGCTGCTGCAATCCCACCTGAGCCGTGCCCAGGGCACTGCCAAAGGGCTCCCAGAGCACCCAGCAGTGCTGGGGCCAGGACAGGCTGGGCTGTGTGAGCAGGACTGGGTGACAGCAGGACTCACAGACAAACCTCTGCTCTGCTGTTCTGGGTGACAGCAGGACTCACAGACAAACCTCTGCTGTGCTGGGTGACAGCAGGACTCACAGACAATCCCCTCAGCCCTGCTCCCTCTGCAGCCAGCTCCAGCACAGAGGGTGCCCGGCTGCCCCAGCCCAGAGCAGTGCCAAGGACTCAGAGTACTGGCAAAGAGCTGTGGCCCTCCTCCAAGGATCCGACTTGTTGGCCAGATCCAACAGATTCGGAGCTGTCTAAGAGACTGCTGTCTTTTCTTCTTTTTCTATGCACTGGAAGTTAAAAACACCATCAATGGGGCTCGTTCAGATCTCACTTGTGATCTGAACGGTTCATTACGGCCTCTGCCACAGGCTTTCAGCTGTGAATTGCACAACGCCAGGCACACGCAGCGCAGATTTATTTCCCCTGCTCTGTTTCTATTTGCCAGCAGTGTGATAGAGCCACCAGGGGCTCCTCTCTGTTAATTTTGGGAGGTAAACAACGGTTTCCTGCTAAGTTTTCGGAACAATATATGACAGCCATTTCTCTGCTGTCTTCTAGGCTTACATGCTTGCCTATGTCTGAAGTGAGAAAATGTCCTGATGGTCCCAGTGCTGACCAAGACAAGAAATTAGATTGCTGCTAATTACCTGTGCAGGAAGGAAGGCTTGGTCTGTTTCTGGGATACAGCCAAACCTGAGTTTAAGTCATAACAAGGGAAGATAGTCCATGATGTAAATATTGTTGGCATGCATAAATTCTAGCAGTTCATTTAAAAAGTCAGAAGGTTTAAAAACTGTGAGAATATGAGAGAGAAGAGATAAAAATTCATTTTCAAAGGTTCCTGAGAAGAGTTCCTGTTTTTCAGTCAGACCTTCACATGCCTTTGCTACAGATTATGCATAAGATGTGTGCATAGGATATAGCTTTGAATCCTTATTTACAGATGGTAAAGTAGTAACTAATTCAGATCCTCCACTGTTGTCCCTGCATAATACAAAATAAAAAAAACATTTTGTTTTGAAAATGACACCCCTGTGTATTAATTTTACCAAGGCTGTGAACAGCTCTTGTATCAGGATATGCAAACTTCCCTCCATAAAGTAAAGATGTCATTTGCAAAGAATCCAATAGCTGTTTCTGGGCATGTTTAGAACCACATTTCTAAAGATTATTTTATGTAATGACCCTTAAAGATCAATTTACATTGAAATAAATTGAAATTAAATTTCCATCCTTGTGTTATGAGCAGCTTTCAATTCCGTGGTGAATGATGTCAGCTGCCATTTGACATTTCAGTGTAAGATCTGATTTACTTGTAACCTATTCATCTATTCTAGTGAAAGGCAGCTTATTGTAACCTACTGCTGATGACGATATTTTTATTTCAGCCATCTGATCTTGAAGTATTAAAGCAGATTTCTAAGCGTGAATTTAACTTATTCAAAGTCTGCTCACCTGTGACAGTAAAAACTGCAGGTACCTTGGTCTTTGGAGTGGGTTCCCTGAATTATTAATAATTTCCTACCTTGGTGTGCAGACTGCTTCTCCACTGGGATTACAGATGGTGATGAACACCTAAACCTTCTAATCTACTGCAAGTTAATTTCTTTTCTCCAGGAATTGTACAGAAGATGCCTCTATAAATAGCAATTGTTTTGACCAAATAAGCCAAACCCCACTAATGCAAACAGATTGAGCTGAGAATATATACCATATAGTTCTTCAATTGTTTAGATTTAAAATCTTGCTCCATACAGACAGACTACGGCATAGAAAATTGTACTATAACTAATTCATGGATGTTTCTTATTTAAAATATGCTCTTTATAAATGTCTTTAAATGTGCCTTTGAAAAAGCAAGGCTTGCTCTCAAGCCAGCATCATTCTGAAAATGCTGTGACACTTCAGACAGTAGGTTTCATACAGGTTGAAAGACACACCAGTGGCTCATCACTTTGAATTTCTGTTCAGGTTATTAGTCATAACTAATCTTACATTTTATAGAATTGTTTCCTGATCCCTTTTCAACATTGAACAATTTGATTAAGTCTATTGAATGGATCTTTTGGGATTCTTTATAAGCGAGCATAAAAGGAAATAAAAGGTGTTTTGGCAACAATCTCCGTGAAGTCAATTTATCTAGAGAAGAAAAATTTATTTGATAAACATCTACTGCAAAATTACAAATTACTATAGAATTGCATAAAATGTCTGCTGTACTCTTGAATTGTAATTGTCAAAAGAGAATTTCATTTAATCTTACTGGAGGGCACTTACCACTTACTTGATCTGAATCCTTTGATATTTTTATTTTAAATACTTTATGATTCATAATATCATTCTTTAGTCCACATATAGCAGCCTCCAGAAGCAGAGATGGCTGAAGAATGGCAATTTCAATTTCTGACATCTTTTGTAGATTTTTCTTTTTCTATTTCCATACCCCTTTCCACTCACATTTTCAAGCATATTTTTGGAGCAGGATTCAGTAAAAGCACCCATTTTGCAACAAAATAAGGTCAGACATTTTATTCAGTCTCTCTTTTTTTTTTTTTTTTTATTAGCCTGTCCCCAGAGACCTTTCCATCAAAAACTTTGAATCAACACCTTCCTTTTAAACAGCCTGGTTTAGCAAACTAGTTTATTTACTTGAGTAAAAAAAGAAAAGACCCTTCCAACCAGTGCAGCTCTGAAGAAGTTATAGCCAGCAACACTGCAAAATACCAAGATCTTGACATTGGTTAAAATAATTTAGAAAAAAACAGATTTTGTACCAGCTGATAAATACTGGTGCTACTTGAACATTATTCAAATCAGCCGTGATTGAGCAGAGATTGAGCCATGGCTCTTGGAGTCAAACACACACTGCTAGGTTCAATAGATGTACTGAAACAAGGACATTGTTTTTCAAAGGTTTCTACAAATATTTCCTGATCTGATATGAGGTTCAAGGCAGAAAAGCTCAGTAAACTTGAATGTGATATCAGCAAGGTAGTCTGGAAATTTTTATTCATTTTGCTGGAGTGGAAATTAATGGGATGAAGAAATACTACTCCACAGTTTAAATTATTTTAGCTGTTGCCTTTTTCTGTATGCATTGTGGAAAAAATATTACATAAGTCATTAAAATCCAGTGATTTATAGTTTTATGTAGCCAATGTTACTTGCTTAAGAACTAAAACAATTAAAACCAAGCTTCTGAACCTCTTTTGAAGAGATTGTACCTGGCAGGTTCATTTCTGTTTACTTTTTACTCCAATCTAGAAATAAATTAGAACTATTTCAGCTGAAAAAAGCCTTAATCTATTTTTCCAAATGACTGGCTTGAAAACAAACCCATCAGGGGTTCTTTGTGATAACTTATACATGCCCTATGCTGTGCAGGGACTGCCAAGCCCTTCACCACAGTGAGCACCAGGGTAACAGGGCTCATTTGCCTCCCCAGAAAAGACAGGGAGGGAAGAAAAGCCCAGAAAAATCAGTGAACCAGCCAGAAATGTGGGACAGACACCGGGAATTGCAGGCAAATGGTCTGAGCCACACAGTGGTGTCACGCAAAATTTGCTGCACAGCTGGGAAAGGTGAGGCTGGGACAGGCACAGAGAGCTCTGGGAGCAGAGGAAAGAGCAGCTGGAAAGTTTCTCTGTGCTGAAGGGCAGGGCCAGGCCCCATCTAATCCTGTTGGACATTATGCTCTTGAAATTCTCATCTGCCAGATTCAAAGGAAAGCCAAAGCCTCATCTACACATTAAAAACGTTTTAACACTTGGCCCAAGAGCTGAAGGCCTGACATTGCTGTTCTGTATTTATGTGCCTGTCCTGCTATGCCCAGTGTGTGCACAGATTGAGAGCAAAGAAGCAAAGTCCTCACTGGAGAGGGGATTTGGTATCTGCAGCAATCCCTCATGGCCCATTGCATCCTCTATCACTGTGCTTGGAAGAGAGGCTATTCTAATATTGCTTCTACTAATGTTGATATTAAAATATTGGATGGGGACTGAGAAATTCTGAGTTAATTTTCTGGCTCTGTCCAAAAGCAGTCTAGAGGTGTTAGTTAAATCATTTAATCTCTGTGCCTCACATCCTTATCATCCGATAATTTTGTATCTCACAGGGCTGTTATGAAATGCAGTACATTAATGTGAGTCATTTCCACTCTGCAATGATGGTTTCCGTGTACTTGGGGAGATTGAGGCTTTCTATTTGCATGAAAGCAGTTGTTTGCTCCTGAAGTGTTAGTCACAAAGCAGCAGTAAGGTAAAAATGCTCGTCATTCAGCAAGCTGTGACTAATGTTGTCTCCACATCTGTATCTACAGCAATTCAGGTGGAAATCATTTTCCATTTAAAATGCATTGATTTTTATTTGTTGCAATAAACTCAGGCAGACAGATCCTTTGATACCAGAGCAAGGGCTCAGACAGATATGTCTGGCTGGGCGTGTTTGTTCCACTCAAGTGGGAATGAAATCAGAAAACCCCCAAAATATTATCTAGATGTGACCATTGGGGGAGAGGCAAAGTGCATTTGATGTTTAAAGATACTTTTCAATGGTTATATTCTAAGGTTTTGAGAAACTTGGTTTGAAGGTGGCTGCTCCTGAATATGGTAGCTGAACTTGTTATTTATTTGAAATTTCTGTCCTGGAGTCCTTGATATCAGAAATATGCTGAGTATTTGGCAGTAGCTTGTAAACACATTTTGTAAGAGAGTTCATAACATTAAAAAAAATGTATTCTTGTGAATTGAGCAACCTTGAAATCTCTTGATCTTGGGAGTAAAGCTTATTCCATGGCTCCTTTGGCTGTCCCTGTGTGTTGAGGAGCAGGCACGGCCAGGAACCGTGGCACTGCTGGGGTGCTGTGTCTCCACAGCTGCCTGCAGAGGCAGCTGATGGCATTCTGCAGCATCAGCCCCAGATTCACCCCAAGCCCTGCAGCATCCTGAGGCCCAACAGCAGCCCTGTGAGTCACTGTGCTTCTGCTACTGGCCCTGCACCCAAAAATCCATCTGGAATCGAGACAACACAACACCTGACAGTGATATGTGAGTAGGAACAGGTGCAGTTTACTTTCAACAGCAAAGAGCAGACTGAGGAGGAACTGTTTAGTGGAGGTTAATACCATGCTGCAAAGAACATTAATAAAGGAAAATAAGAAGCAGGCTATGCAGCAATTTCTGACCAAAATAGAATAACCTCCAAAACAAATACTCTTCTCTTACTTTGTTCTCAAGCTTAGAGCTCCTGTAGTGTAATAATTACTTTGATGATTTCTGAAGGGGATTCTATTTTTCTCTGAAAATGTTTACAGCCCCATCAGATCTAATTATTCCTGGCTTTTTCTTCAGCAGTTTTTCAAAGAGATTGAGTACAACAGCATTTATCTTTTCAAGAGAGGGAGAAAGGAGATAAAACTTGTGAGGTAGCTATTCTCCTGGAATATGGGCTTTTACATTTACAGATAAATTAATATATTTAACTAGGCCATAATGAGTAATAAGTAAAACCTTCTATTTCATTGCGTTGAAATAGATCATGTTGGTCTCTTATTATCATTTATTATCTATTTTAATTAGCCTTAATTGCCATGACAATTCTCATTTTAGTAGATACTGAGATGATTAAGAAGAAAACTTTCCCAGAGCCATGGTGGCAGTATTTGCAGAGCACTGATGGCTCTGCCACGACCAGCACCAAGTTATGGCTGCAGCTGTGCTGAACCTTCAGCCTCTGCCAAACCAGGGCCCAGGCTCCCTCAGGCTGCCCTCCCTGCAGGGGCAGTGAGCCAGGGCACACATAACCCTGACCTGACACTCACCCAAAGCTTTCATGGATCCTGGGACTTTGCATTTAGTGAGGCAAGTGGCATCTGAACCACCTTGGCAGCTTCTCTGCTGGCCACTGTCACCCCCAGGGAATGGCAGGATGAGTCTCACTTTGTGCAGCAGTGCCAGGGGACAGCAATCAGGGCATCCTAAGTGAAGAAGCTGCAGCTCTGCAGTGTAACCAGTAGCTTTGGTGCTGCTGGTGAGCTGGCAGCATTTGTGCTGTGCTGTGGGAGGCACACCCAGTGCCATGGTGGGGCTCTGATCTCCTCTGGGGGCACCTTTGCAGAGCAGCCAGGGACACAAAGCCTCCCCAAGAGGTGGTGAGGAGACAGTCAGAGTGTCACCTGACGTGTGACAAATCTCATTTCCCTGCACCCTTGCACTGCAGAGCAGCCCCAGCCCCGGGGACAGCCCTGAGTGTTTGTGCCCTCCCCTGGCCCCAGGGAGCAGCAAGAGGATGCAGAGTGTCTGGACCAGCACAAAGGTTAGGTTAGATGTCAGAAAAAAATTCTTCACTGAAAGAATGATTGGGCACTGGAATTGTCTGCCCAGGGAGGCAGTGGAGTCTCTGCCCCTGGATGTGTTTAATAAAAGCCTGGATGTGGCACTCAGTGCCATGGTTTGGTTGATGAGATGTTAGATTGTAGGCTGGCCTTGATGATCTCAAAAGGTCTTTTGCAACTCAGTTCTTTCTATGATTCTCTGGAAACGCAGATTTTTGTTCAACAGAGCCACAGCCAGGGCAAGGAGACAGGTTGGCAATGCAGAAACAGAGTGATGGCATCAACAATCCCCAAAGCAGCCCTGGGACTCTCAGGCCTGCTTTTCCTGCAGGGGAGAGTGAGCCAGCAGCTGCTCCCAGTGCCAGAACGTTCCAGCGTGGATCTGCCTGCTGGCTGCATCCCTTGGGATCAGCTGCTCCCACACGGACCTGGGAGTAACTTCTTTGTAAGGAAAAATAGCAACACAAACCCAACTTTGTGTCTTAGTTTTTATGGGCTATTAATATGTGTTTGGTGTGATAGAGCACTTTTTTTTTTTTTCAGGTATGCAGAAATTCTCAGTTCTGAGTTTTGGTGTGAACAAAATTGATTTTATTTTTAGAATCAAAAATTAAATAAAATTACTGTAAAATTCTGGGGGGGGGGGGGTTGTGGATGCTTTGCTGAGAGTTTTTTAAATTGTAACAATTAGTAAGAATATTATGACTGGTGGGAAAATCTATGGCCAGGAGGAGAGTTAGTCACCCTTAAAATGACTTATTTCAGCAACATAAATATCCTTTCTAGGATTACAGGTATTTGTGTCATTGCACAGTAACATTTGTATTGTAACTAAGCATCATTATTTATCTACTGTTAAATTAATTTGTCAGTGTTAAAGCAGACAGAAAACAACTAATAACTGCTACTTATAAAAACATGCAATCAGCAGTGCAATAATTCCATGCTTAGTTCACTCAAATATATTGGATTTTCAATGTTAAAAAACATGTCTCCTGTGATCAAAAGAAAGGGAAGACATGTATTCATATCAATTTACCACTAGTTTTACTTCATCAAAGCTGAAATATGAATTTTCATTGCAATTCAGTCTTTTCTAAAGGAGACAACATTGTTTTGTTACCATTTTTTCTCTCATTATAGATAAAGAAAATATTTGCTAAAATATGTCACTACTTTTCTAATTGTCCTCACAGCATGAAGTATTATTATTGCAATTTCTATATTCTTATTGTGTCCAGATCTGGATCCTCTGGCATTTCATTAATCTAATCACAGAAGTCATATGCTAACAGTTGAGTTCTTTACCCTCACAACTTCTATCCCATTCCTTCTGCTTATTAAAAAGAAATCTGAAAAAGACAGAATTACAGTTTTACTATTTCCTGGAGCCTGCTGGGGCTGGCTGCAGCTGCACCCAGGGCTGCTGGAAACTCCCTCAGGCATCAAACCCTGGTTCATACTGTGGCCTGCATTTCTCAGCAATTATGTAGAATGCTTTTACAGACTCTGAAGCACAATGCTTCTTTAAAGAAAACTCCATAAGGTGTAATACCAATGTTGAGAGGGTTTTTTTCTCTCTCAACAGTACCTTGCTGTGCTCAGCAAAGCTCCTGGTAATGCCCATGGACATGCTTGTGAAGGTTTAATCATCTGATTTCCTCCTTGCTTGGCTCTGGGTTGTTTTCAGGGCACTGTAGCACCTTGGAGCCTGGAACATGTCCCTGCCTGTGCCCAGAGGGGCACAGGGGCTGTCCTGGGGTGAGGCCACCCCTGCTGCAGGTCCCATCCTGAGCCAGAGTCTGCTCCCTTGCTCAGCCTTGCTTTGCTGGGGGCTCTCTGAGCTGCCAAGCTCTAAATACCCCTCAAATCCTCTCCTGCAGCAGACCAGGATGGAGGGCTATCAGCGCTGCTGAGTTCTCAGAGGGAACCGTGGGAGCTGCTCTTGGACTCTTAAGCTGTGAGAACCCATATCTCCCGGGGAAATAATATTTTAAACACACAGAAATGCATCCAGCTATTTCAGCACAGGGAAAATATTGATATTACAAAGAACATTATACAAGGCTTTATTTAGTCCAAGAGAAAGTTTTCTAGAAACTTGGGTAAACAATCCACAGCAAAAGCTGTGTACTTTAGCTGGGAGCTGGGCAAGCTGACCTAATAGATCTTTTCCATTTCTCACCTCTAAAACCCAGTGCAGTCCATTTTTTTGTTTTGTTTTGTTTTGATTTTTTTTTGTTTGTTTGTTTATTTTGTATCAATGATCAGTGGAGCATATCTGTGTGTGCTGGAAAAGAGATTGGCTATAACCATCTTGTACTTGCTTTGACATATGCTTTGTCTTTTTATAAAAAACAAACTTTAAAAATCCATAGTTAATGAGGCCTCAGATTCTTATAAGCAGTTTAATCAGGATGTGCCAGTACAAGGCACGTGGTTAAACACATTCTCTTCAAAGCAAGGGCATGACTTTCTGCTTTTAACACATGATATCTTTTGCTTTTGGGCCTCTGAGTCTTGACTTATGTTTAACCTTTCAATTAAATTCCCTTTCAGACATGAGAATTTTGTCAATGTTCATTTCTCCCACACAAAAATCTGGTTACATATGTGATGTTTTCTTCAGAACTTCTCTATTCTGCATGACATTTCCCACCCCCTTTTTTATTTTTTCCTTCTCTGTGCTGGAAGGAAAAACTGTTTTTAACCGTGCCTGAAGCTTTGTCTTTTGTCCTTCACGCGTGTCTCCAGGAGAGCAAATCCTCTGCAGGGCAGATCCCACCCGAGCCCCTCTGCTGCCTTTGGGCAGCCTGCTCCAGCAGGGACAGAGAGGAGCAGGGGCTCCACAGCCCAGGGCAGGCACCCTGGATGCCCAGGCCCAGGGTTCTGATTAGGTACAATTTAGAGAATGAAGAGGGAAAAAAAAATAATAGAGGAAACGAGGGAGGAAATGAATGCAACCAGTTGAATGACTGAGATAGCAAACAAGCTCGGTGTATTATCTCACACACATCACTGGGTGTTCCACAGCTCCTGGTTTCAATCCAGGTGTGCAGGGCCTTGAGCATGCCCAGGGCTGAGCATGGTGGTGCTGTGCCTCCATCCCTCCTGTGGCTGGAACGACCCTGGCCAGCTTTGGACTCTGCTGTTTTCTGTATTTCATTTTGGGTAAGAGCCCCAGCTGGCAGGTTTAACAGCTGCTTTTAAGGAGCATCTAGTTCAGAAGTGCTTGGTGCACTTCTGCAGCTTTCAGCAGCCATAAAGAGAGCAGTTATCCCTTCTTGAACACAGCTGTACTTTTTTCAGAGCTGGGTTTTGATGCCCACTTTTATTTGTCCTTTGAGCTTTGTCACTGAGTAGAGTCGCTTGCAGAACTTGGAGAACATCAAAGGATGGGTGGTTTTACGGGTCACTTTTAAGCATATAAATAGCTTTGAAGTTAATACTTTATTGGAAAAAATGCTTGCTTGGTTGTTGTTTCATCACATTTTAATTACAGAAATTGACTCTGACCTCTAATGAAATTTCTAACAAAAGTAATGTGGTCTTTGCTTCAAAGGGAGTTTCACACAGAGTGGGGAGCCAGAGGACAAGGACTAATACAAGGACCCAGGGAGACTGATGACTTCTCCTTTTAACAACTTATTCTGTTAGGAAAATGCTCAGGATCTCATCAGAATCTTGAGGGATCTGGTCCATTATAAGTTAAAAGTAGATCCCTTTAAATTACCCTTTGAGGAGACAGGATTTCTCTTTATGTGCTGCCATAGGAATTTCCCAAATTAATGATCTGGGTAAACTTTAGAGTAGTTTTGCAGTGTGAATGCAGAGAACCTGTTAACTGACCTCATCCCAGAGATCGGAAAGATAAAAGTTTTATTATCCCTCCCTGGTGGACTCCTAAGAGACTTGCTCTAAGACTTGTTTTCACCACATATTCAGGTATGAGCCTTGACCTAAAAAAACAAAAACCTATCTTCAAGTCACAGGGGAATGCACCAGCAAGTACAGGCACATTCCAACCCTAATTGTTCCTTTTCCAAGCAGGGTGAGTATAAGCAAATTCTGCTTTCAGGCAGGCTGCTATTGAGGGGGACCTCCCTGCACAGAATAATTCATCCAAATTAGCCACTGCATCTGGTTTCAGTCACACAGCTCTCGATCACTGTTTTACGGATTAGAAGATCTCATCTAAGATTTAACACATTGATTCAATTACTTCAACTTGTGCTTCAAACACCATCAAAGTGTTGATTCTTTTCCCTTAATTCTTTTGAAAGGCTAATTCAGACTGACTCATTAACTAGAGAAGACTGCAAATTTGGATAATGCGTTTAAGTGGAGAAGCTTGATCCATCTTGATTAAAAGATTTTTTGTAGCTAATGCTTAACCTCTGAAGTTCATAAACGGAGCTACAGTTAATGAGTGTGTTTCATTCTCAAATGTTTAAGCATCCTCCCACTTCTTTTTGCCCCTGAAATCAAAAGGGGACATTTTGTGAGCTGAGAAATGCAACGTTTATGCTAATTCAATATCATAATTATTTCACAGTCACTGAAATACCTATGTGCAAACAGTTACATAAATGCCACGAATAAATACACCACCATACTGTTTGCTTTGCTTAGTAAATCAGTTCATTAGAAGGATAAACTATTATATTGCCTAATTAGCCATCATCCAGGAAGGGCATTTTTGTGAAGAGCCAGATGGGCAAAAACTGTCCTGGATCACTTGTTCTGAAAAGCCACTGCAGAAAAAACTGATTAGCAAACATTTTTGATATCTTTCCTTGTACTTGGAGCAGGCAGGGATGGGGAAAAAACAAAATTGGTGCACGACTTTGAGGCACAGAAGGGGACCCTTCTGGCTTTCTTCATCACCAGCATAAAGAATTTATTATACATAAAAACATATAGTTTTGTGGGGTGTATTCTAGGTCACAAACATGAGGACAAAAAGCTTCTGAATCTTTGGTGTTAGGAAAGCTAGAAATTGTGCCTGTTTACAACAAAAAGGGATTACTATGTACAGTGGAGTGCATCTAATAGGATGAATTTTGTGGAGTTTTTTTTACACCAAAATATTTGTTTACTGAGAAATAGCAGTTTACTGTAAAATAGGCATCTGACTGTACTGATCACAGAAGATGTGGGCAGTAAAACTGGGTGAAAAGTTTTCAAGTAATGTTTGTTCAAAATTTTGTATGTGCAGGATGTTTGCAAACTCAAGTAAGTCATCTTCTGACAGAAGGAAAATGAAAGTGGGCCATAGGCCAAAAGCTTGCAGAGAATAACTCCCAGCAGCACATGGCAGGGCACCAGAAGCCAGAAATTTTCTCCTCCCTGGAGAATCTCCCTGGAAATCCCAGAAAAGTTTTGAACACACCATTCACATTGCTGACCACCAGAAGGAACCCTCTGCTCCTCCAGCTTTGCCAAGTTGGCTGCAGGCAGAGGAAAGACCCACAGCTGCCAAGGGATGTGCCCTGACCTGGTAGGGCCCTCTGAAAGCCTTTTTCTCTGCTAAAGCACTGGTATAGCTGTACTGGAAATGACAGGTTTCTCTGTGGCCTTAAGACTGCTAGATGTGCCTGTATGTGTGATTCTGTGTTTGTCCATGTGGTGCTTGGGAGGCACAAAGCACCTCCACAGGAGGCTGACCCAGTGTTCATACACTGCAAATGATGTGAGCTGTATGACCTGCAGCTAGCATGATGTCTCTTTGTGACAGTAAAGGTCTGACCAATGAAGTGAACAATATGTTGCTTGTTTACAAATAATATCCACTCTCTGGCATGGATGCTTTGGTCCAGAAATTTTGTATCTCTACAGTTAATGCCTGAAAACAACAACATCCCTTCAATGTGAGTCCCTGGGAAATGAAACTGTATGAGAAAACTTGTGTTTAGACAGTTTTGTTTGCTCTTCAGTGAGTATAATTATGTTTGAATACTTCATGTTCAGGCTACATTGATGTTATATTAAAAGTCATTTACAAGTTGCAAGTTATTTCACCCCAGAGAAAAGGCTTAAATGTGAGTTCTGTTTTCTTTTCCTTGATTTCAGGAAGCAGAGGTTCAAACAGTTTTTATGTAAATATCTGTCATTTATATAAAAGGGAGGTGACACCTGCCTGTTCATCTGGAAACAGAGACTTGGGGGGTCACCAGCTAGCACAGCCAGGGTGTCAGGCTCTCCCTGGGTCACTTCCCTGGCAGTCCCTGTCCTGGCCTTTGAGTGGTCCTCCCTTTGTTCCCAGCATCTTGTCCAGCTCTCCAAAAATAGAGTATCCCTAAAGTGTAGCTGATCATCAGAGCATCAGTGATTTCCACTGAAACCTGAGAGCAGGATGTGGCTGTGGAATGCTTGAATTGCACTGACAGAGCCGTTCAGAGCAGCTGTTGGGGGGGTTCACAGGAGGCATGGTGACAGCAGAGGGTGACAGCACCAGGACATCAGAACTTTGCTCATAGGCCGTTCTGCCAGGGGAAAAGAAGCTGGTGCTCCTGCAGGGAATAAATCAAAAGCTTTAGCAGCAGCAAGGTCTCTCTGTGCCAGGCAGATGAAAAATTCCTCCCTGCCTTGCTGCTTATGCTGCATCTCAGTGGGGTGAAGTGACAGTGCAAAGATGTACGAGACAGAGAGCTGCTGCTCTGGTCCCCAGCCACCCCATCTCATTCAGGGCTTTTTCTGACAAAGTAGGTTACTAGAGCTGTGTATAATGAGGGCAGGGATTGTGGTGCTGCTGCTGTCCCAGTGCTTGGGTCTGCCCCAGCAGTGTGTCCCTCTGAGGGGGACGCTGCCCGCACAGGCCCCGCTGTGGCACCGGAGCAGCTGGGGGCTCTCAGTGAGCAAGGACAGGCCCTGACTGACCCTGCCCCTCCACACTGCTGAGCACGGGCCAGGAGCTTCCTGCCAGGGAACCTACATGCTCATCCAGACCTCAACTCTGAATCGTAGAGCCTTGGAAAGGTTTGGGTGGGAAGGGACCCTAAAGACCATCTCATTCCACCCCTTCCACTACCCCGGGTTGCTTCAAGCCCCATCCAACCTAGTCTTGGAGACTTCCAGAAATGGGGCATTCACAGCTTCTCTGGGCACCCTGTGCCAGGGCCTCACCACCCTCACACTAAAGAATTCCCTCTCAATATCCCAATAACCAAACCTTCCCTACCCTATGTGTGTTTGTGTTCCCTGATATGCATCCATGAATACATACACATGCATTACAAATGTACTTATCCCTGTAACATCACCAGAGAGATGGTACTTTCACGCTTTGATAGAAGTTCTTCTGCTTATCATGATATAGGACATACCCCAGGGTTCTATGGAGAATTTTTACATATTCATGGCAAAATTGTCTCTCCAGCAGATTGTTTCTTATCTAAAAGTTTAGACAAACAGATTTAGAAAGAAAACAGTGGTAATCTGAGTCCAGGACTTGCCCAGAGGTTTGTTTGGAGTTCCAGACTCCAATGTCAAGATGCTGTTCATTGGATTTCATTGCTGGAAGCCCCATCACTGGCAGCACAGGGCTGGAAAGCAGAGAGACAGCTCTGCACAGCTCCTGCCATCCCCCCAGGGCACAGCCCCCAGTGCAGGCTGGTGCTCCAGGGGACGTACCTGAAGGCAAACCTGTCAGCAGAGCATCCCCCTTCTCCTTTTCATCTTATTTTTAGTTCTTCATTTTAACAGAATTAATAACTCCTCTTCTTGTTTATTACCTTGTGCTTGATTTGAGGAGAGAGTTGCATCCCATCTCTGCAGTTTCAGGCTGGGCAACACCCATGGGGGCTGCCTGGGGAAAGCAGCTTTCCACCAGCAGCCAAGGCACTGCCTCTCAGATGTGGCACCTCTCAGTGTGGAGCAATTACAGAGAGAGGCTGGGCACTGCAGCAGTGAGGTGAAAGGCAGAGGGTGGTAGCAGGGCACTAAGGCACTCTGCTGTAGGGCTCAAGCTTGGGTTGCAAAGATTTGGAAGCCATTTTTTAAATCTAATACTTAGAAAAGGATTACAAGCCTGTGTGTGCTTCTGGGAAGCAATGGTTTTGTAGTGGTTTCCAAGTCACAGCAAGCCAGTTTTTTCCCCTGAGATGTCACTTTTAACGACGTATGAAGTTGGGGAAAAATGATTACTCTAGTGACTCTGGCAAGCCTCATCTCTGCTGGGTTCTGCCTGCCTGTACTTCATACACACTGCTGGGCTTGATCTAAATGGAAAACCTCCAGTTGTGCTGTTCACACAGACATGTTAAACCAGTGCCAATACCCTTCAATATGCTACAAATACCTTTAAATATGTCTTCTGAATCTGCAGGGTGAGCACCCAGGAGATTTAACCTTTCCTTCTGCTAGGAACATCCCCTTTAAGCAATGACTCTGCAGAAGAAATCTTGAGGTTATCTGTCATCTCTGGACATTGTGAAGCACACATTCAGCAGATTTTTGTATCCCCAAGCCAGCAATCTGAGGTAGATAGTATCAGCATGAAGAAAGGGGACAGAATGTCATCTTGTGCAGACCAGTCATCCTGAATTTGGAAGACGTAGGCAGCATATTTGTTCAGAGACAGGTCTGAATATGTGATGACTTGCTTGAACAGGACTCTCCACAACTCTCTTGAAGGAACAGGATTAGTAGAGGGCTTATTAAACTTGGCCAAAGTGCATGTGAAACTGGCTTTTCTTTTATTTTCCACATTCTTCTGTACGCTTTGTGCCATCTACATAGCAAATTTTTACTCAGTCTGTAGGTTTGTGAGCTACTTGAGTGGAGTTTAGAAAAATGTGAAGGGCTTAATTATATCCTCATTTGATTCGGTGGGAGTTTTGCCATTGATTTAAGTGGGAACAGAGCTGTGAAAAAAGGATTTGCATGCATTGATTAGGTGTCCTGCAAGGGAAGGTCAAATGGGTGAACTTGGAAAAGAAGGAAAGATCAGTGGCCTAACAATCATGTCATCCTCAACCCTTTGAGATTAGATTTCTCCTTTAAATAAGTATATCACATAAATAAAGTTTGTTTTGGATCCACAAATATTGATGAGGATTTTTTCTTCTTGGATAAATAAAAATGAGAATTTTTGGCTTAATTGTGGGAATTCTTTGTCTTTGCATTTTAGTGGTGGTTTCCTTTTCATCTGGCAACATAATCCCTGACCTTGTAGGACAATAGCAACACTTTAGAAATATATCTGTCAATATCCACGTGGCTGAAGGTAAAGGTCTGGAGCAAGTCACTTAGGGCTGTGTGATTTTTTGCTGTGAAGGATGCAGTGAGAGATGGAGCAGATCAGAGTCATTAGAGACAGACACAGAGCTGCCAAGCTCACAGAGCTTAGTGTGGCTCATGGGCCATGGAGTTTGCCAATAATCCTGACACAGCATTCCCCAGCTCACTCTGCCATCCCAGGAACTGTGAAATAGCTGGGCATTTTGTTCTCCCCATTGCTTCTGCCAGGGATGTCCTGTGACCACTGAGAGGCAATCCCAGATTGTCTTCCACTGAGAATCCAGGGAATGGGAGGATCTGTGATGTTCTAAGATTCCTTTAAAATCTGCTTAGAGTCATTTGGGCTGACGTGTGGACTTCAGGAGGGAATAGGGTGATGAATCAAAGCTGTGTGGACTCCTCACATGCAGGTGGGTGCCACCACACTGAGTGTGTGTCAGGAACCATCATGCAGCATTCCCTGCCCCTAAGTCACGGTTCTTAGTTTTGAAACAGCTGGGTAGGAGATTACTGGGACTGCAACCAGTGAAACCTGACTTCTCCACATCCTTTTACAACAATTGGCTCAAAAAATCCCAAGGTGAGAGAGCACGGGTGGCTAGAGAGGACGGGATGAGCATGATGACACCAGGGAGCAGCAGTGACCCGGCTCCTGAAGCAGAGGAGCCCCTCTCCCTTCACCCACACATCCCAGGCAGGCAGCAGAGTCCCGCTGCTCCTAAACAGGGAGGAGTCACACAGACAGGGCTTGCATAGACAAACTGATTTAAATATGTTCACGACCTACTTATTTGTGGAAGCATTTTCTGGCAATCCTGAAAGGCTGCCAGCTCTTTGTCAAGCTTTTGGGAAACGCTCACTGCTGGAGATAGCCTGCTGTGTTGTCTGACTTCCTTTTCCAGCGGATCAGGCATGCAGGGTTTATTCTTCACTGATCTCTCTTAGCAAGTTCAGCTTTGTTTGGTCTGACTTTTCTCCTAGCCTTGTCAGTAGTCCTCTCTACCTGGTCTGACATCTATATCTACATTCTCAAAAATCTCAATTTCCTGCTTTTGCTAAATTCCATATAATATATTGATACTTGCATTAATAAAGCACAAGGAACATCCAGGACTTTAATTAATTGAGTCCAGCTGTCTCTGAACCTGAGAAAGGTGCTGCCACAAACCATGTTATAAATGAAATTAAATTGATAAAGCTGATTACAAATCCAGACAGTCAGAATGAATAATAGCTATGCAAACTTGGAAAAAAATTGGTTTTCTTTTCATCAACTTTCATTATATTTGATTATAAATATAAATTCCAAAGCACATCTATACTCAAATAGGACCAAGTCCTTATTTGCCATTCCTGGCTACATCCCAGTTTGTAGCTTAGAGAACCTGAGCACTTCCTTCAAATCCTTGATGAGAATAACCTTGATTTTTCTCCTGTCCCCACTGTGGCCTGAAATGTGCTAATGCAGCTGCCAGGTTTGGGCAGGAGAGGATTTCAGTGGAGTCAGGCAGCTCTCAAAAAATTCTCTGGGAACAGGATTAGGCTATCAAGCTGAGATAACTTGGGGTACACATTCATTTGAAGGGTAACTCTTGCTTTAATTGGCAGCTGGATCTTCACTCCTAAACTACTGAGGATGCAGTGACAAGGATAAATAGCACCACAGGACCTGGCTACAATTTCTGACTGGCTGAGCTTCATGTGAGCTCAAAATCATGTCTGCGTTTATGGAAAAAAGCTGTTGAAAATAGAGTATGACCATTGTCATTGTATGGACAAACGAATGGCCTTGTGGGGACAGGCTTCTGACAGCTTTATTTATAATCCTTCTCCAAACAGAGCCTGAGCTCTCCCCACAGCTGAGTGTCAGGTAACATACAAGACACGAGTTACGCTGGGTCTCTCGTGGCAGATCAAATCCAATAAGAAACACGTTACAATGTGAACCTACCATTTTCATACTCTGTTTAAACCCCAATGATGTTCTCTTCTGGGATTTTCTGTGTGACTTGTAATCTTTAGCACAGTAATCTGCAGCAGCAGAAGTTGCACATGAGCCACTGTACTTTTAAACTGATTCATCACATTGCCTGCAGCTCCGTGGCAATCGCTCACTGCGGGTAATTAAGCTGTCCTGGACAGAGCTGGAGAAGGACGCGTGGCAAATGGAAAGAGAAAAATTAGAGCAAGAGGTTCACTGATCATAGCTGATGCTAAAATATCTTTTTTTAATGGAACAATTTATTTTCTAGTTTATAGCTGTAGCTGAATTAATCAGCTGCTGGTGGCTGCCTTTGCATACAGATTCCCTGGGACAGTGACACAGCCCGTGCAGGCAGGGTGTCCACCCGCACCCTGCCACTGATAATCCAGCACCGGCTCTCTCTAAAGTCTCTGTTCCATTTTATTTGCATTTTCTGCCTTACCAAGTCTCTTTCCATCCCTGGTGATCTTTTTATTTTTATCACTTGGCCTTCCTACTAAAATTGGCAGCTTTTCTGCTACAATAACCTGGCGGAGTTCAAGGTCAGGAACTTGCTACTCAACATGAAAAGAGATGCAAGAAATGGTTTTACCAGCAAAGTCTCCACCTATGTCAATGCTGCAGCAGGCAGTGGTTCTTTAGCAACTAAAAACCCATCTTAAAATGAATGAATGAATGAATGGGCTTCTCCAAGGTTAGACCCTCTCTGATCTTCAGAGCAGAACTGGAAGGTGAAATAACTGAGTGGTTTAGTAGTAACACACAGCAAGACAAAATAGTGGTTTCTCATTTTGCATCCCAGTTCCTTGATGGCAATATGTGTAAAAGCATCTGTGAAACAGGCTGTGAATCAAATAAATATTCAGCTGGAGAAACAAATTAGATACAGACAGTTCCAGACTTAACCAGGCATGCAAAGCCCTCTGTTGATGTAGAAATTAGAGATTTCCATAGTCAGCTAAGCATTTCCCAAAGAGTATCTAGATGTTTCCCAAGGTTAATTTGAGAGTAGAAATGATCTATAAATCATTAGGATGTGATGAGTAGATAAATCACACAAAAATGGTGGGATTTTTAAACTACTCTTCAGGATAGTGATAGCTGAATGCTAGATAAAAATGTAAAAAAACTTCTTTATAAAGGCATTTGTACTCTGAAGAAGAACTAGAATGGAAAGCTACTCCATTTGGGGGTTTTTTGTTTGGGAAGAGGGGTTTCAGTGCTTCTGAGTCTTTTTTAATGAGGTTGTTGAGTCAATTTGTATATGCATCCCTTGCCAAAAGCCTGAGCTGAGCACCAGGAGTCAGTGAAGCAATTTTACAGAATTCATTGGGCTTTTGGTCAAACCCAGGACATGGGTTCCTGCATGTTTTCATGGTTTTAATTTGAGTGACTTTTGTAGCTGATAATACAGAGATTACAAAATGCACTTGTGGAAGAAGCATCAGGCCTGGCCTTTGCCATATGGCTGGCTCCAGGTGAAATGACTGGATTTTGCAATGGAAAAGTTACCTTCCTTTTGTGTCTTCTCTGATTCTTTCAAATACACATTTGAAGGATTTTCCTGCTTCAGAATATGTTGTCTCTAGTCTAGAATATCTTTATTTTAAGTGCAATAGTCAGATTGATGGTTCTTTAACCCGAGACACCCAGTGGCTGTTTCAATCAGCACCCTGTGAGCATTTCCTCAGGTGGGGTGGGGATATGTAGGGTGTGCATGGCAGTGATTGCCATTCATGTAGGAAAATTAATCTGGATTTCCTTGATCTGAGGCCCAGCTGGCAGAGCTCAGGAAGGGCTGACAGCCTGGGAGTTACAGTCCTGCATGGACTGTCTGCTGTGTTCCCTGCAGCACCTAAGCTTGTACCTAAGCTCATTCATTTGTAATTGGAGGGGGTTTTTTTACCAAATTACTTTTTGGTAATTTCTTTACAAAATTCTCTACACAATTATCTGTACACAAATTCTCATTTACACATGAGAAGCCCTTGGGTGCTTTGAGCTTATCTCAGTGTTCCTATTCTTTGTATTTACACACAAATTACTGCAAATCCATTAAGTTCTCCCACACCACAGTAATGGCATGGTGGTGATTTATATTTTAACAGTAACAGCAATTCGCCAATTGACTACAGTGTTTCTTGTCATGAATATTTTAATGAGTGCTATAGACTTTATATCTGGTGAAAGAATATAATTTTCAGATGTCTGCTCTTGCCAGATGACATAGCAGAAGCGAGGCACAAACTGTTCAAATGAACAAATGTCTAATAGACTGATCAGAAAATTGCACTGTAGCTGCTTCGTTTCATGTTACTTTGATGCCAGGCATTTGCTAAGCTCATGACCTGATTGACAGGTAACACTTCACTGCATTTGTAGGTTTCTTTGAACAAAGATCAGGGAAATAAAATCATGAAGAGAAATGTATTTACTACCAGCAGAAAATCTGAAGGAACAGTTTGCATGTTCTTCAAGACCTGTGTTTCCCAGGAAAAAGGGCAAAGGTAGTGGGAATGAAATGATCTGAATATCCGTTGTAACTTCTCCTATTTGAACTGTCAAAATGGAGGAGATCACTCAGAACTAACCCCTGCCCTGAGTTATAGGATAAAAGTCTTCAGAGAACGTGGGCAGAGAAGTACCAGGGGTCAGCTAGGTACCCTCCCTTGGGGGAGGAGGGAAACAAGGAGGGATCCTGAGGGACAAGGCTGTCTTCAAAGGGTGATGCTCCTAGAGAGGCATGACACAAACCTGACCTGAACTATCTTGGCAGACATTAGGTGGACCACATTTTTTTTTTTTTTTTTTTTTTATGTCCATATTAACAGGGTCCATGAGGACTTCACAGAGTGGCTGAGGGATTTTAGGAAGAGATTTTTATAAAGAACTTGGGAAGGTTTTCTCCCATTTGTTTGTGTTCTGGTCACCAGAGTCTCCTTCAAGAACTGGAGAACATAAATAGCCTCAAACAAGAAAGACTTTTCTTTCCTTCTGGTTCCTGCTAAAGGAATTCCTTCTCCTTCACGGTTACAGTGGAGGGAAAAGGAGGACAGTAAAAGTGAGTGGGAAGATGGATAGTTATCATTGCAAAGAGTTCCCTTCTGAGTCACACAGCCCTCTTAGGATAAGAGAGCCTGGGAGAGGAGAATAATTTCTTTAGTTTTAGCTGAATGATTGAGATTGATAGCAAGAGGAAAGATAGTTCTTGTCAGCAAGCAGAATACCTGTCCGCTGCAGGGGATAAGAAGAGAGCAGCAATCATGTCCAGACAGCCAGGTAATTGTCACATGATTGTAACTGTAGGTCAGGTTTGAGTGCTGCAGATTGAAGCTGGTGATGGAGGTGTGAAAGGCTCCATGTGTCATTACCAGCCCTCTGATATGAGCACAGCTCATTGATGCCCATCTTCTCTGCACTGGCTGACAGTTCACTTCTGAACTTTTGTTGTTAGCCGTGCCAATAGGAAATATTTTCAGGGCTCACAAAGAGGTTGGACTTTAAAATATTGAAGTAGGATGAAAAAAAAAGTAAAAGGAAATGAAAAAGGACTGATTTGCACATGAATGTATTTTTTATCAGTTTTCAGGCTTATTGGATGACGGCATAAAAGATTAAAAATATCCTTACCCACTGAGTGAGAAATGTATGTTATTAACGCAGATAAACTTAATTGAAGCTAGATGTCAGGAGTTTAAAATATATTTCTATAGAGGCTTTTTCACTCTTGTTGAGAAGCTGAAATTCATCATGCTTGTACTTGATGT
Organism: Cettia cetti; assembly: GCA_013401135.1. Lineage (NCBI taxonomy): Eukaryota > Metazoa > Chordata > Aves > Passeriformes > Sylviidae > Cettia > Cettia cetti. The sequence continues at coordinate 121,885 of VZUI01046303.1, forward strand.
TCCTAAAGTTGGAGAGAAAGAAAAAAATTCCCCAACAAGCACTTGCTCAGTAGAAAGTGGGGAAGCACCACAGGTGTGTCTTGGATGGAGGTTGTCTGGATGCTTGGGCTTAATTTCTTGCTATCTCAGAGTCTTCTATGATCTGTCTCCATGTCTGAGTGGGAATGTAAGTGACAGAAAGGTGGGAGCTGGAAAAAGATTAAGTATGACAAGATATTCAGGCTTGAAACTTTATTGTGAAAAAGGCAGTGGTTTAATGTTAGGTATAAAAAGAAAGCTGATAAAGCAGAGCTTGATTTTTTTTATTTTTTTTTTTTTTTTACCCCATCCCTTTGATCAGACCTGCTGGGTTTTCAGGAAAATATCTTCAAATTTTTGAGCCAAAATGTCTTCAAATTTTTAAAGCCAGCTAGTGTTTTAGCTAAGAGATAGACAGGACAGACAGTAACAGTCTGGTTACTACTGTGTTGCTAGAAATCATCAGATCATTGAGCTGGATTCTCCTCCCTCAGAGTATCTGTAGAAGTCAGTCTTGAGTGCCTTTCTCCTCCTTTTTGTGGTGCAGTCAGGTCAGGATCAGGCTCCCAGGAGTTTGTTTAAACTAACAGGAACCTGAACAGGCATATTTAAGTCTGTAACCTGACAGCCAAATATTCATTGAACAAGTATTTTTCCTAAATGGGTGGGCTTCCTTATGCAATAACTGAGGTAACTGCATGCCAGCTCCCATATGGGTAGGGCTGAGAACAGCTTTCTACTTCATGGCTCACACCATTAAGTGCTGAAAACTCTGCCACATTTGTTTATTCACAGCCTCATGGCATACTGTGTCCTGTGAATAAGCCTGTTTGGGCTACAGTCCCACCTTGGAAACAAGACTTGCAAAGAGATGGAGAAAGCTGGAGGAGCTGGGAATAAGTTAAACACACCAGGTGTCCCAGGATCCTGTGAGCCAGCAGGTTCCCATCTCAGCTTTGGGGCTGCAGTATTGAGCAGTGGTAGGGGACAGGATGAGCCCTTGCTAGAGGTGCCACAGAGTGCTGGGGACTTTGCCAGGTGTCCCGTGGTGTTTAACAGAGCTGGGTGGTGTCTCCTGGGCTTTTGTGTGCCCATGTTGGTGGCTGTGCTGCCCCATGGGCCAGGCATCACTGGTAGAGGAAGAAAAATTGCGCTGTGGGATCCTAGAGTTATGGGTTCCAACATTTGAAATGATTCAATTGTTTCTTTCCTGGTTTTCCAGGTGTTTAATTCTTGTTAAAATTAGTATTGTGGAAGGGTTCTGGGGCAGCACTGGGCTGAGCACATCAGGGCCAAGGCACAGCAAGTCCATGCCTGTGCTCTCCAATCACAGCTCTCTGACCATTCAAGAACCATTCAAGAACCATTCTGGAAGAAACACTGCAGGAAATGCCAGTACTGAAATCCTACAGAAATCTCAAGCAGTAACAAAAGAGAGGAGATCCAAATGGGTCACCATCCTGTAGGTGTCTTGGGCAAACAGGCACTGCTCTCACAGATTTGTGTCATAACCACCTCTGAGTTTATTTCATTTGCTCAGTCCAGAATTGAAGCTGCACCAAAACTTCCACACATAAGCCCATGTGAGATCAGGACTCATGTCACTGATATTAGTCCATATTAGGAAACTGAACAATAGAGCATGGATTAAAAAACAACCATGAAAACCATTGTGTTTCAGCACTCTTTAAATGCTTGCTACTGCTACTTTTCTTTTTGCATGAAAAACATTTCTTTGAACTGCAACAGTTGAAGCAATCAACAGCTCCAGCACTGAAAATCAGGCAGCTAAACCAGAAAATTGGGTGCAATTTGTAATCTGCACAATGTGCAGATCTTCTGCCAGAATACATTTTCTGGGGAACATTTATTTGGGTCACAGCCCCCAACCTGGGATTCCTCAGGAAAATTCAGCAGGTTCTATCCAGCATAAAAGAAACATTTCTGCATTCAGGCAGAGAGATGCTGCAGAGAGGCATCAGTAAGACCCTGTCAATCTTCACTTACAATGAAGTGTTGAAAGACAAAAGATAGACTGTGGAGTGTTTCAGGAGAGAGACATTGAGACTTCTGCTCCCTCACAACACTGACAGAGCCCTCTGCAAGTCTAAAGGGAGTTGTTCATTCTGGAAAAAAAATGCTTTTATCTAGTCACAGTGTTTCCAATCAGCTTTCTGGCCCCTCTGTCATGCTGTATTGGCTCCTCGGCAGCAGCTGAAGCACCTGGGCTCTGCTTGTAGCACCCAGCTGCACACCTCACCCCTGCCAGCCTGTGACAAGCTGCTTCCAGGACTGCTCTAAAGTGGCCACTTGCAGTAGGAGCTGTACAGCAGAGCTGAAAATAATGAGACACAGAACCCCCCATTTTGCCATTAGAATCCTGGCAAGTCCCTTTATTGCCTGTGGTGTAGAAGACAAAGAACACAGGTTAGGGTCATCTCTCAAGTGATGAGGATATTTGAGGAAAGAATTAAACCAATCTGTATTTTCCAATGCAAGGCAGTTGACTGCTGAGTGGATTTCCCTTTTGTGCTGTGCTGCTCAGGGAGAGTGAGGTACAGCAGCATGACCCAGGTCTGCTGGGGTGAGAGTGCACCTGGAAAGCCACTCAGACACCTTTTGATGATTTAATCAGTGTTTAATCATAAACCCCACAACAACCAAAACCAAAGAAAAAAAAACCAAACAAACACCCCAAACAAAAAAAACCAACAACAGAACAACCAAACCATCCCCCAAAACAATACCAAAAACCCAATGAAACCCCACAGTTTTATATAGAACTGAAAAGCTATTTGCTGTGATCCAAACCAGAGTGCTCTAAAAGTTTTGTAGATAATCTAAGCCACTCTCTGGGGAGGTGCTGACTATTTTCTTCCCATTTGGCTTCCAGCACTGCACATCGTGTCTCACAGTACCATGCATTTGTTAAACCATACCCAACGTTTTTGTTAGAATTCACAGCTGCACCTCCATAGTGAGCACATGAGCAGGGACCTCTCCCACAGCCCAGCAGCCATTCCTCTCCTTCATTTCTAAAGCTCTCTCTGCTTTGGCCCCATCACTGAGCCCAGCTTTACCAATAGATTCATGGCTTTATGAAGTGTGTCTGATCCCCCTGCCTCCCTGGCAGCCCTGCAACATCCCATTAGCTTGCAGTTGCTGCTCTTTCCTCTTGTACACAAAGCTGAGTGCACAATTTCTGTTGCTGATATAGAGAAATGCTGGTGTGCACCTGCTCTGTGCTCTGGTGGAGCCACCTCAGTAGAGAAATGAGTGTTTCACAGTTGTTTTAATGAGTACAGTGAGGTTAGCCTGGCAGGTTACAGCACGTAGTAATTATCTGCTGTTACATGGTGATAACGACGTGACCATAGTGTTATTACGGTAATAGCATCACAACATTATCTTAATATGCTGAGGTCAAGTAAGGTCTGTATTACCTTATCTTAGAGGTAATTTATTCCTATGAATTGCACCGTGAGGCAATGCCATGGGGATTTTGCAGCTCAGGCAATCCTGAGAGAAGTTTATGAGCACTCACATGTGATGAACGTTTGCAATAGCTGAAAGAACACCTGAACTCCTTGACACGTGCATTAATTGAGTCCTAGGAAAAAGTTGTCTAATGCTGTGAGTAATCCATGCACTTTTCTTTTGGTCCTGTGAGGCCAAAGGGAGAGTGAGACCCCACTGAAGATAAGAGAGAAAAAGTGTCTCAAAGTCATTAAGGAAGTCCCAAGAAATTGGAGTCTGGTAATTTTCTTTTTCAGTCCTGGTCACATAATCCATCCTTAATTTGAGATGTCACAACAGTGCTCCAAGTTTCTGTTGACAATGCCCTCCCCTCCTGCAGTGGAGGAGGAAGGGACCATCTCCTTGCAGCAGAAACGCCTGTGGTACAGCTCTGCAGAATCAGACTCCAATTAGCTGTACATAAGCTAAAGAAAAAAAGCTTTATAATATGTGCCAACATGGTGGTAACTAATTGCATGTGACAGTGGACTAATTGTGTTGTGCCTTTAAGCAAGTACAGTACTTGAATGGAGATGGTGACTCCAGCTTTGCTCTCAACACAGGCTGGGGAGTGGGTAATTCAGCTGGGGAAATCTGTCTGCAGTGGGGCTGCTGGTTCCTTCTGAGCCTGGACCATCCAGGAGCACCTGGATCATCCAGGAGGGTCTGGACTATCCAGGAACACCCAGCCAGCTCAGCTCAGCTGCAACAACCATCAAATCTTTGTATTGTTATTCCTAGATTTTACTGCAGTCAATACCAAAGTACGATTTTGGTTTCTTTACCTAATATGAGGTGCTTTTTGTGGTCTTTTTTTTTTTTTTTTTTTGCCATGGACATTCTCCAAAGAGGGACTTTCATAGGTGCTGGCAAATAAACCCATGGAAATGAGATCTCCTGCCATTCTTCCCAGCACAGGGGCTCTCTGACCTGACTGATGGCCTGGTAGGGGCTGCTGATAAATCCTGCTCCCCAGATGAGCCCCAGCTCACACTGTGGGCATGCCAGAGTCCTGGGCCCACTCTGAATGACCCCAGTGCATGGAAAGAGGGACCGTCAGCTCAGGGAAACAGGGACATAAGAGAGGGTTTGCAGGTGGCAGACTTTGTCACTCCTGGCAGCACTTCTGCAGCTGTCCTTGCCTTGAAACAAGGGAGCCCAGTGCAGGAGATTTTTCTAGGGACTTAGGAGAAAATAATTCATCAAACCAAGTCAGCAGAAGCCCGTGGATCACATTGACTTTGCTCTATGGGCACAGAGGATTGCAGACATCTGGGAGCTCAGAAGGAACTTTGCAATTGGATACCTTTGCCCATCAAATTGGTGAGCAGAGAGCATCAAAATTCAGGATTTGTGGTATTTCAGAGAAAGATTGCAAAAAAAAGGAGATGTGTAAAACTTAATAAGCTATGTGCTAATGCAATGTCAAACTGAGAATGCAATATTAATGATATTTAAAAATGTACATATACATTCAGTTTTGCTTCAAGTGGTAAATCATGTAATAAAATAAAGCAGAATATTTTACCTGCTAGGTTTGAAATGCAGTTGGAAAGGAATAGTAGCCTTTAGTAATAAATGGTAGAAGGAAGCACATCACTCATAAACACTCCTTTGTGAATGGTGGAGTGCTTTCATTTATGAAAAGGTTACTGTGGTCAAAATGATCCATTCTGCACAGCAGGACACAAGCACTGCTCTGGAGGATTTCAGTCTTTCTAGAGAAAAGAATCATATTATAGTATGGTAAACAGCCCTCAGTCTGACAGAGAGGTCACCTCTGTGGGTATTTTCTCAGAAAAAAATTGTTTTCTATATGTCATCAAAGTTGACTGTTCCTCTGATTGCCAAATTCCCTAATCCTTAACAAAATAAGCTATGTGTTTTATTATCATTCCCCTTTCCTAAAATTATATCCCAAGGATTTTTCCTATGAAAGGGTTTTGCTATGGAAACAAAGCAGAGTGGGTTTGAGCAAGGATGCACACTGATTTGTTTTGGCTGTGAGGACTCTCCAGCTGAGGTCAGGGCTCTCTCTCACCAGGTGTTCAAACACAGAGCAGGATGGTTGGGATGGGGATAGGAAGGAAAACCTGACTGGAGGCAGCAAAGCCAGCGAGGTGCTGGGGCCATAGGGTGGGGGTGATACACAGCCCAGGCTCTTGCATCTTTCCTCATTCTGCATTTGTGAATTTATGTCTAAACAACCTTTTTCTCTGGCATTCTGGCAGAATAAGCATTGCTCCTCTCCCAGCAAAAACTCCTTCTTATCAGCCATGGCTCCTCAGCACATTTCAGATAAGAAGCCCAGGGGCCCCCAGGCTGCTCCCCTGTCCTTCACCCAGAGCTCCTCCTGCTCCACAGCCCTGCAGGTGTGTGGGAAGCAACTCCACAAATACCTTTTTGCATAGAAATGAGAAGCTATTTTAAAATTAGATTACTATCATAAAAGCATTGCTGCTGCTTTTCATCTGTTCTACCTTTCCACTTACATTCTTTTTATTGCTGCTAAGCTTCTTACCATGCCAATGTCTTTCAGGTTCATGATTATAAAGTATTTAAAAATATCCAAGCTGTACTGAGTGATAGCAAGTTGAAAATAATAGACTCTAATTTGAAAAATGAAAAGCAGCTAATGCATTATTTAGAAAAACATGTTGCTTACTGAAAAAAAAAAGATTTGTTTTCATTTGTGGCAGAGTCTGGTCTTTTGCTGTTTTATTATCTGATATATTTTACCTCTACATGGCACATTTTACCTCTATAAACATAGATTTTCTTTTTTCCCCCAGCAATTTAAAGCATGCAGAAATGGGCCTTTCATTTAGAAGAACAGGAAATTGAAATGAGAATAATACCTGCTGATGTAGCTGTCTGGTACCAAAACACATCACTCAGCCTGGCTGTTCTCATGTTCTGTGTGGACTCTGATGCTTTTTGCAGCCAATTTCTCTTTGCTTTTGTTTAAAAAAAAAGCCTTACCCTGGCAAGGCTGGGTCCTTTTGGGAGCGTGCATGTACCCTACTGCACTCATTCCAGCTGGGAGGATAAGGCTGGATTTAAGGAAAAGTTTGGCCTATCACTCATCAACCTCATTCCTGGTGTTTGTGCCACCTCCAAATAAACCCAGGGATGAAGTCAGGAGGAGCTGGTCAAAAGTCCCAAAAGTTTCTGTGTTCACACAGAAACTTGCTGAAGTTGCAATAATGTAAAATAAGTAGGAAGTTCAAATTAAGGTAACAATTCTTTGGGTTTTATTTATTCATTTTAACACACAAATACCCATTTTCTTTTGTAGTCATGCAAAACAAAGCTGGGGGAGAAATGGCACTACCCAGGAGTTTCACTGCCAGAACTTCTGTGATGGCTTTGCTTGATGCCTTGGAGTGGCAACCTAGAACAGAGGCTTGACAAGATTAAGAGAATGAGATTGGGTATTTATTAAAGGCCTCCAGTAGATACACCTCGGGCCGTCAAAACCCTCTGAGAGGGGCTACACCCAAGATGGACAAGGATCATGAGTTTGTCAGACAGAAATAAGTTTGGTCTATTTGCATATCAGAGGTTAATTGTCCAATTATAGCTTCAGGTAATGAAGTAATATTCCCCCAGTTTGCTTCTCCTCCCCTGATTCACTTTTCTTTATACTTTTTGGGGCCTGAGGTGTCCTTGGTTCTCAGGCCTGGAAGGAGTGTTTTGTCTGGCCAAAATGTGAATACAGATTTTACCTCTCTGGTAAGAGAGATAGCACTTTATGTGGAGTTCTGAGTTACACACTAACGCAGTGCAGGATCTGAAAAATATAAACTCTAAAACTTAAAGCATCAGTGTGGGATGCAATCCTTGGGAAAGAAAGAGGGATAAACTTCCTCCTCTAAGGGCCATAGGCAGCACAGGTCTGTGATGTCAGTCAGGATGCCTCAGGCTGTATCCCTGAGCCGCACAGGCATCCAGGTCCCCGAGGGGGCTGCAGGGATCCAGCTCTCTGAGGGGGCTGCAGGGATCCAGCTCTTTTTTAAGGGGCTGCAGGGATCCAGGTCCCTGAGGGGCCTGCAGGGATCCAGCTCTCTGAGGGGGCTGCAGGGATCCAGGTCCCCAAGGCACCCATGGGCTGTCCCACAGCCTCTGGGAAAAGCATCAGCCTCAGTCCCAAGCCTTCAGTCCTTTGGTGTGTGTTCTCCAAGAAGATTAATGTAAAAACCAGGTGCAGCTGCCAGTGATAAATAGCACAATGTGTTCAGATACAAACCTCAATCTCCATTATACTATTTTTAAGAGGTCTATTAGCAACGTAAGCACTCGTGGAAATAGTCTTACATTTTGCATGTATCCCTGAATAGATCCCAGTGACTTTGTGCTGACACGTCTTTGCACCCAATCATGAAATTCAGTGCAGGATTTTTTTTAGCTTTAAATTAAATTAAGCTCATCTGTTTCAGAGCACTTGTCTTTTATGACGTTACTTCATTTAAATCCAGATCCCAAAGCAAAAAGGGAATTTTTAATTTATTGTTAGAAACCCAAAATGAAGCTCTTAAGAAGATCCTCAGTGTTAAAAACTCTAGCCTTAATGTTCTGCAGAGAGAATCAATAATCAGGCTACAGCACAGCAAGTAACAAATACCCACTGCATTTCATTCCAATTAAGCATTTCATTTCAATTAATTATTCAGACAAAATCTATCTAATTCCTTTCCACATTGCAGACTGTTTTCCCCCAAAACATTGGCTTTGTTGAAATCACGGACATCCATTTGGAAAATCCTCATTAGCTAGCACAGGCCGCTCAAACTTGAGCCAAGAAATACAATATCATATAAAAAACCTTCCACAGCTGGGCTTAGATGTTGCAACTACTGTTGGATTTGTATTGAGTTCAGAGGAAATAAAAGTAGACATTGTCCCTTAACAGGCACTTTTGGTGAAAGTGCACAATTAAAAAGCAAGGCATACTCTCTCCCATACCTGCAGATGATATTTATTCTCTTAGCATTGCACAGAAACTTTAAAAGCTGCTTGACAGAAGGCAGATGTGCACCTCCAGCTCCTTCCCTGGAAATACAAACAGGTCCTTCAGCTATTACCAAGCAGGACAGGATGCTAAAATATTTGATGCATTTACACCTCCTCAAGGATTCTATTATTTCCTGTAATTGAAACTGTATCTGAAATGGTTTGGATGGCACATAATAGTTGGAAAAGCAGTTCCAGATGCAAAGAAGAGGATGTAATGCTAACATGAGATGAGGCTGGCTCTGGTCTTGTAATAATATATATCATTAGCTATCCTAACTGACATAAATGAGAGAATAAAAATGCTATTTCTCTGTAATAGTTGAAAGAGGAGAAAATACCATGCTTTTCAGGAGCTTCTGTACCTTAAGGCAAAACAGCTTTTTAATGCTTTTCCTTGGATTTGATATTAGTTTTTTCCCCATTACACGGCTTAATAAAAACAAGGTTCATGTGCCACTGAGCAGCACGGTTCCAAAATGCTTTTATGTCAAATAAATTAATAGCTTTTTAGGTTCCCATCATGTACCTTCATAAGCAGTGTCTTCCCTGAAAATTAAATGGAGGTGAAGAAGCAAACTGGAAAATCCTGACTGAGCTGGGCAAACTCAGTCCTGAAAAACAGAGGTTCAGTTACAGCTTAGAAAAGGATTGGGGAAACTGGAAGGTGAACTTTATTCCCAAGCTGCTGTGGCAGATTAAAAACAATGAGCAAGCAGACAGTCTCAGAAAGGCTGTGGATGCACACAGAACAGGGGGATGGACAGGGCCAGCCAGAATTGTGGGACAGGGACCTACGTGGCTGGGGAAATCAGCAGCCAGGAAAAAACAAATGGCATTTCTCAGTGACACTAACATAAGGCTACAAGAGAGGGTTAGGTACTTTTCTGCGTTTGGTTTTCAGTGCAGTCTCCAGATGACTCCTAATAGAGGGTAAACTAAAGTAATCAATTATACAGGTATGAATGGGTAGAGGAATGAATGGTAGGGGAACTGGTCCTGTCAGTGACTAGAACAGTTCAAAATGTTTGTATAAAATAGTCATTTTAATTCTGGATACCATCTGAAAAAGCAGATATTTCAATTTCAATTTCAATTTTTTCCTTTTATTTCTGCTTTTGCTTTTGGTTTGGGTTTTTTCGGTTGGTTTCAGTTTTAGTGTTGGTGGTGTTTTTTGCCAGACCATTTGTCTTTCTGACTATCCCAATTCAGAGGAACTCAAACCATCTTGTAGAACTATATCAAATCATTGAAACTTCCATGTTTGTGAAACACTTTTCAGAAACACATGTTTTAATAAGGTTTTCTGGTCTGGATGCTAGGACTTGGAAAAACCAAAGTGATAAAACTTAAACAAATGGTTTCCACAAAATATTCTGCAATGATACCAGATTTTATGATCCTGAAGCTTTCATTAGAATGAGTGCTCCAGGTTGTGCCCAGTTCTGCAGTTCCAATCATGTGCTTGCTGTTCAATATTTGCATTCAATTCCACACTGCATTTATACCTCCATGTGTTTCTGGTTTTAATATCTTCCAAACCATTTATAGTCCCTTAAAATACTTCTTTGGCTATTTCATTCCTCTCACAGTTCCTGAGTTTCACCATGGTTGCTGTGGTGGGATGGCAGTGCCACAGGATGAAAAGGCAGTGAAATCCAGACCCTCCTTGCAGGAGCAGAAGATTCCAGCATGTTCCAGTTTCCCTGCTCATGGCTGAAAGGAAAGTACCAGACCCAAGTCAGTGGCAAGCTGTGGGCTGACCACAATAATTGCTGGTGGGTGCAGTGAGGAATCACATCTCTAGAAGTCAATAAATGTCATTAAGGGTCTTTTGTTCTTATTTATGTGACAGTTAAATGTATGGTCCCCCTGAGTGTGTGGAAACCGGATCAATGATGAACTTCAATCCACACAATCACTTCTTATGTGAGATATAACCTTGGCTATTAGCTCCCAGATCAATCAATAACCTATTATCTCATGAGCTAAGAAATAAATACTGCCTCTGGTCACTATTAATTAGGACAACCAGGGAGGTATAGACCAGAAGATGTGTGATGTTGTTGTTCCTGATCATTTGAACCAGAGGATGAAGCTGAACTGAGAGGATTTGGTTTAGATTTTTTTTTAGTGGGTGGATTTTTTCACTTGTTGGTTTGTGGGTTTTTGAGAAGACAAAATGGGTCTTTATCTAATATGATCCATTACTTCTTTTAAAAAAAGAAAAGTTTTGACAGTGCAGAATTGGTTATTTTCCTTGATTTGAAGCAAATGGGTCTTTGATTGTAATTGTAACGTACTGAGTACATTAATTCTATCCCAGCCAAAACCAGGACACCCCTCCAAGCAAGCACAAGGAAAACATGAACAGAAGTGCAGCCAGCCCACTCTTCCAATAATAAAAAGATAACCCAATGTTAGTAAAAGGAAATTCCTGATAATTAATGGAAGACAATATGTTCTATTGCTTATCCTGTTTTCATATCAATAAAATCACAGCGCAGTCGTGTTGGTAAAGATCCCCATTTGTTGCCACTGGCCCTCAAGCCATTCAGTTTCTCCATGTGAACTTCCTGACCCCTGCTCTGTACTTTACTGCTGTGAATTCATCTTGTATTTAATGATAGATATAAAACCAATTGCAGCAGGGTGTGATCTGATGCAGAGTCAAAAAAGTTGGCTAGTTCACCTTTGCCTGTAATGTCTACCAAAACTGGTGACCACTCCTGGATAATTAAATAAGTTAAAGATGCAGCCTTTGTGTATGTGCTGGACATTCATAGACCTTTGTCAATGGTTAGCAAAAGCCTTAAGCTCCACAGCTTTTGGTTGCTTTTCTAAACGTTTCCTCTTGAACATGATTTATGGGGCAATTGTTGCAAGATGACGCCTGGAGAAAACACATTACTCTCAGAAATCAGGAACAATTCTTTGAACAGAATCTCCCCATCTGTGGCAAAACCGAGAGCAGCCTGCCCTGCCCCTGATGATAGAGGTGCAGGCTGACAGTGGGACAGGAGCTGGGACAGGGCTCTCCCACTCCTCCTGCCCAGGCTCCATCCCAGCAGAGCACACCCTGGGGCTTGCCACGCTGGCAGTTAGAGGTGGTTCACCAACGCTGGTGACCCTGAGCTCCCCTTGTGATGGCTGTTCAGTTTATTCATTTAAGTCCTTTTTGGTGTTAGCTACAGATCTAAGAACATCTGGGGACACATTTGGATGTTCCTGATCTTGGCACAACTTTCTCTGAATTTAGCTTTTAGGCCTCATAAGCTGTACTAAATTCTTTACATATAAATTATTTCTATTTCTTTATGCTCTATATCAAGGGCAAATGTAAAGTGATTTTATTCTTTTTTAATCTATCGAGTCAAGGTACAATTACTCCAAACTTTGCTCTATGTGCACCAGCTAATAAAGATTAAGTTTATTACAGCACTGCACATTTTCTAAATGAAAGGACTCCCTCCTGCTCATGAAGGTCAATCTTTTTTCAGGATCAGGATGGGAAGGGATCAGCATAGATGGGGCTGACCCACTCTGAGTCACCAGGACATCCTGGTGGTGTGGGCACACAATTTCCACAGCACCAGAAAAGGCAGGAAGCTCTGGCTGACACAGTTTACACACAAGTGTTTGTGTAAGCATTGGGAAATAGTTATCAATTTACCTAAATATTGGCAGTTCTACCAATGACAATATTTGGGCTTAGGGTTGAAATAAATTCCACGAGGCCCCAGAGCTGAGCACTGTCTGTGCTCTACAGGCTTCGAGCTGGTCAATGAGCAGCTCTGGGCATGGAGGCTTCGTGGGTTCCAGGCTGTCTAAATATTTTTTACTTTACTTTACCATTACTACTCTTTAGTTGCTTTGAACTTCTGACCCTTATACTTTTGAAAAAATCCAGCTTGGATTTTCCAGTGCATGTATTCATAGTTTTAATTTAAAGGAGAAGAGCTGGTCTGACATAACTGGCACCAGTGGATTCAGGAGAGCCAAAGCTGCTGCAGCGTCATGTTTGATATTTTGTCTTTCTTCTTAATCCTTTCATTCTGTTTGCCAAACTTGTGGCAAATGAAGTCTGCTGTTTTGCTGTCATAAAGTTTCCTTTAAAAAGCTGGTAACATAAAGCAGTTCAACTAGTGACTGCAACCTTTTGAGCCCGTTAAATTCAGTGAGGGCTGGAGCTATGAAACATTTTATTTGGCTTTTTTTTTTTTTTTCACTGTATAATTGTCTGTGGGGCTTGCTCTCCATCTCTGGGACAGAAAAATCAAATTTCTACATTTAGACATTTTTCTACAAAGCATAAGGAAAGTGTATTTATTTATTTGCACTTACACATTCACAATAATAAACCAGTTGTGCCAACCAGCAAGAAAGTCGAATTCAATTTGATATGTGCAATCTGCACAATGTGGAAATGCTTTGTGAGTATCCCTGGCCTTGAATTCAGGTTCATCCTGAGCCTTTCAATATTTCTTCCATTAGCCCCCATTCCATTCCCACAGTCAAAGCTGGCCCAGGCAGGAGCTCAGATAAACCAGGACATGGCTAATTGAGTTTTCCAAGCCTGTTTCTGTGGCAGGCACAAGGCTGCTCTGTAGAAGTCCTACTTTAGCTCCTGCATCAATCTATGTCATGTCCAAGAGCAACAGGAGCAGACGCTCAGGAGGAAGCAGGGCCAGCTCTGGGGAGCTCAGCATGGAGCATGGCTGGCCATGGAACAGGGATATCCCTGCAGGTCAGTGCAGCATTTTCACTGGATGGGGACCAACTTTTGGAAAAAAACAGTCAGGGACTTGATTTGGCAGGCAGTGGGATGTGGCTGCATCTCCTCAGCCACCACACTCTCTGAAAAGAGTCTTGGTGCTGATGACAAAGGTTTATCACAGCTGTGGATTTTCTGTTCCTTTCTTTTATTCATTGGGTTTATACCTCCATATTTTGCATATCTCACTTCTCAGATCCCCAAAGATCTATGGCCCACAGCAAAACTATTAATATTAATAGCAAATAATCACATTTTTGTCTGTTGAAGGCAAGAAGTTCCTTCATGCTCTTTTAGGGATTGCTGAGCACTAATTGACTTTTATGTAACACCAGTTGAATGCTCCTGATTCCATTGTGAAGAGGAGCTGATGCACAGAGAATAACACTGCAAACTTCTGGCCAGAGATAAGCAAGGTGGACTCCCACTCAATGAAAAGTGTTGTACGATGTACAGTAACATTTCAGTAGGAAGCCCTCAAACAGTAAATTACATAGCACTCACATCTCTTCAACAAAATGTACTTTTTAGTACTCAGGAATTTCACAGTGGATACATAAATTTAAGCAACCTTTAAATTCCTTCTTCCTGTACTCATGTGGGTGTGAAAAGTCAGAATGGGAATTTCTTTTGCAACCGTGTCAAGCGAGGAAGGGAAGTTGATACATATTTATATGCATACACATGCATAAACACCGTTTAGCTGTTTCAATTTGCACTTCAGTAAAAAATTCTCTGACTATGGAAATTTTGTTTTCAGTGTTTAAGAATGAAATCCGTCTTAGGAAATCAGCAATCTGCAGGAAATCTGCCATTTATCTTTGAAGGCTCCTCAGTGCCATTATAGACCTGATCTCTTAGTGACTCTTCTGTCTAAGCACCCAAACTCCTCACTCAGAACCAATACTGCTGGTAAAGTAGCTGATGGGTTTTTTGATGCCTTCAGCACACATTCTTCTCACTTAACACCTCATTTCTTTTATCATCCTAATAAAAAGGATTTCCACTGAGCACTGCAAAGTCCTCAGTGCTTCTCTTTTGCCCATTGCTAGGTCTGCATCTGTGGTCCAATCCCAGGCATTAGGTACCTGCCATTGATCATAGCACTGTAATTGTCTTCTCTGGTGCTGCTCAGCATCACTTCCTTCCTGCTTAGCAAAGAAAGAAACCCCCAGGGTCTGCAGCTCCTCACTGAGGTGGAAGAACATCAGGCACATGGTCCCTGACGGCTGGGACACCCGGGAATGCTCCTCCTGAGATGTTCCCTGAGAGCCACAGTCCTGAATGCAAATGTCCTCAGGCAAGTCTGGAATACCTTCTGCCCCTGAGGACAGGCAGACCTCAGACAAGGGATGAATTTAAAGTTTGAATTGACTCTGCTTGAGGTCAAGAAAGTGAAAAGAGGGAGTGAAAGAGAATTGTTTTTGTTGTGAGTCACAGGTGCTACATGTCTGGTGATCAAATACAGAGAGCTGGAGCTGGTAATTTATGAATATATATTTGACCTTTCTGCTGCTGAAACCCAAAAGTTTTATGTGGCTCAACTGTACAAAGTGGTTCTGATGACCTGGGGAGCACTAGCTGGATAAAAACAAAAGAGCAGCATGTAATTGAGCAAAGGCTCTATTTACCCAGGTGTGAGTCAGACAACACTGAGGCACACAGCTCATGGGCATAAGGGACAACAGACAAGTCAGGTATTACCTGCTGCCTGCTAAGGACAGGCAAATGACATAAGAAACTGAGAACATCAGCTCCTCCCTCACCTGTCTGTATCAGGGACATCTCAGGCAGGCTGCCAAGCGGGAGGCAGCTGCTGGAGGACTCACATTATAATACTTAAATGTCAGAATGGTTTAAAATTATAAATGACATTTTGTAACTCTCAAGGTGTTGCTCCCAGTATTCTGGGAGTGCTACACTGGCAGCTAAAGTATTGACCTCATGGGTTGAAAGTTAAAACCACTAGGGTTCAAGACAGTGTGATTGCATTACATCCATTTTCTACCATGAAAAAAAGCTCAGCCAGCAATCTCTGCACCTCTGAAACACCAGTTCCACCAGCCTGAAAGCTGTTAGGAATAGAATAATCTGCAAGAAGGAGCTGAAATCGAAGGAAATATGATTGAGAGCTGAAAACTGTTTAGAGACATTTCATTTGATGTCCAAAAAACCCAAAAATTCACAGTAAGGATAAAAAAGTGTGTAACTTCAACAAAGGCAAGCTGAGATCATAGAGGAAGTTAGGAAAAAAGCAGCAGTGAAGCTGTAACAGATGGAAAGCAGGCGACTGTGAAAATTGTTAGTATATATTAGCAGCTAGGAGCTATCTATGAGATGAGAGAGGCTAAATGACACTAGCAGGAAGTTTTGAGCAGCTGAGCTGCAGGAACTGATAAAAATGACAGATATCCTGGGATGTTATTGCATGGAGTGGGGAGAGGTGTCAGTGGTGATGCAGTGAAGATGAAGCTGAGTGGAGGGAGAGGCTTCAGGTCCTGCCTCTTGTCCCAGGCTGGTTCCTGGGTTTTACCTGACAGCTCATTGTGTGACGTGCATAAACAGTGTGCCCAGCCCCAAGGGCACTTCTCCCTGAGGGATGCACTGACTGCTGAGCCACCCACCTGTGCCTCCTCAAAAACCTGCCCTGGGAATCTTTTTTGCTCTTTGGGTCCATGACTTCTCTTGGTGTCCTACGAATGTTCATTTGCCTTGGTCCATGGCAGCAAAGCACTGATGTGATGAGCATCTCCCAGCTTCCAGAGAGCCTGGCTTGGGAGGTTTGGGTTGAAGCTGGGGGAGGAAGAGGAGCTGTGAAGGAGCTGTGCTGTTTCCCATGCTGCTGCAGCAGCTGAGTCACAAAGGATGGGCGCTGATGCCATCCCCCTCCCTGCTGCTATGCTTTAAAGTAAAGCAGTAACAAATGCTGTTGCTGCAACCTGGGCATGATTTGAGCTGGGGTTAGGTTGCAGCCAGATTGTAGCTGCTCCAGTTGATGTGCAAGGATGGCAACATGAGAGCAAAGGGAGAGCTGGGGGCTGAGGAGGGAGAGGCTCTGTCATGTCCAGCTCCTGGGGCGTCAGTCCTGAGCAGTCAGCCCAGGCTTAGCCTGGGTCAGTCACATTTACTGTCACTGTGTATCAAGGCTGCAGCACTATAATGTCTGCTGGTGGCTTTAGCAAGTGAGATAAATCTCATTTGGACTGCACACAGCTATCTGTGTGTATATACATACATATATATATATATATGTGCATGTGGGAGTAGCTGTAGGTAAGCATGAACATACAAAGAGAACAAGCATATATATATATGTGTATGTATACACTCAGAATCATTACAGGCTCTTTTTTCATCAGTAAAGAAAGTGCACACAGAGACTGAGAACTCAAGCAAACTAAGTCTTAAGGCAAGAACAGAGGGAGACAGAATCTGGAAGGGAACCCACAAAAGAATTAAACATCATTTATAAAGCCCATGGAAGCCAGCTCAATTCATTAAATACACGTGGCTGGCACTACCCCAGCAGCGCAGGCACAGACAGAGGAGAGGCACGGCTGGTTTTTGTGGAGACAATAAACACAAAACCACAGATAACACAATAAACACAGAGAGCCACTGTCCAAGAGGCAGCCCAGTCCTGTCAGCAGTGCCAGGGTTAGTGACACTTTCTGTTTCAAGCACTCAGGGAATCTCACAAGAGAGAGCCTAATCAGATGAGAGTGTAAACCCTTCAGATAATAAACAAGGTAAAGATATAAATCTGGTCCTGCTGGCAGAGCTCTCATTGGGAAATCTTTTTCTTTCAGTCTAAATTGGTCTAAGTGGAGCTGCATTGCTAAAGGATTACCATGGAGAAGAAACTATTTTCAAAATGACAAAAATGTGGAATCAGTTCAACAGAGAGAGCCAACCCAATTTCTGCCTTAAACCCAGGATCCTTCTCGGAGGCCTGGCTGCCCAAGAGTACAACACCTCACTCTGCTGCTGTGTCTGAGGGCACAGCTGTGATGCTCAACCACCCTCTCATAGCACAGCTACGTTCAGACTCCTAAGAGGTTTAGCTCATTAATTTAATGCTTATTTTCTGACTGTTTAACAGTGGTCTTCACTGCAGCCATCCTTAGGACATCTTTAGTTTTCTGGAAGTCCCTGGCTCTCCTCCCTTGCTGGATACCTTTGGCAGTACCAGAGGTTGCTATTTATTGCTATTCGTTCAAAAGACCTGCCCATGCAAATAGTGCATAAAATGATAAAAGATTCAGTAAGCTTTCAGAAAGAGAACATTATTCATCTGCTCAGAAACATCTGGACATTTCAGGAGTCCTCCTGAATTTATGGAGTCTACTCAACAAACCTAAGTTTTTACTCAGGGGTAAATAAGCCATTCTGGGGGCTCTGCCAGGCATCCTCTCTCCTCTCCTGTCTCTGCACACTATGAATAATGCATCCCTCCAGCTCACCAGCCAGCAGTGTTAGCCCCTTGGTTCCTTTTGGATATTTTTAGGAGCTGCTGCTCCCTGCTGCTGGTGCCAGGGGGCTGAAGGTGATGGGTGCCCACAGCCCAGCAGGGCACAGGCCCAGCATCCCAGCTCCCCCCTGCACTGGGGAAGGGGCTCCAGCCCCCAGGCAAGAACCCTGGGCTGCCAAAAATAGCCCAGCTGTGCAGCTTGCCCAGGAGCTGCTGCTGTGCACGAGGTCAGCCATGGAGACAGTGCTGCAGCCTGAAATGTAGGACGCTGGCCGGGGAGGAAGTTTTCCTTATTTAAGACTACTGTTGTCAAGAGAAAAACTGAAATCACAGCCCATCTGAGAAGAGGTCAAGAGCTGAGCCAAACCTCCTGCAACAAGAGAAGGCTGGAAATACATGCCAGGATCTTGAGCAGCTCTATAAACATTTCCCAACAGGAAAAGGGAAGGGAGAAAGAAAAAGCAAATAAGATTATTTTAATCCCTTTTCTAAATATTTCCTCCAAGAAAGAATCCCCAAAAACTTTGGGCAGCCAACACTTCTCACAGCTCAGAGCTGCCTCAACTCAACTCAACTCAACTCAACTCAACTCAACTCAACTCAACTCAACTCAACTCAACTCAGCTCAACTCAACTCAAGCTTTGCCCTTCTGGCTTTCACAATGCAGAATATCCCTGCTCACCTCAGATACTTTCCAGATTAAACCTTAATAGACATGGGATACTTGGGGTTTTTCTTTTCTACTGAGCAATGCTGTTTTGAAGGTATTTCTCAGACTATCTTCACTTTTTATAATATTTTTTTCTTCATCTATATTCTTCATCATTCTTTTTAATGCAGGAAAACAAACCGTAAACCCATTAGGGTTTTAAGAAGCACTCAGAACTGCCTCCACTTCATTACCGTTGGTAGGGTTAGAGTTTCTTTAAAGCCCACTGCTTCTGAAAAATCTCCCTCTGCTTTATGCACTGTACAAGTGACCCAAGCCTTACCTTGCACTCTTAGAAAAGCAGTCCCTGGGAAGATAAAAGCAGCTGGGATTTGGCAAAGAATAAATTTTCTCATTATTTATTTTGCAATGTTGAGACACAGGATACAGACACATTAATATATTTCTTCGTGAATTGTTATTTGCAACAAGGGACAAAAACACAGAGTCTTCTCCTGTCATATTGCCTTAGCTTTGCTGTGAATACCATCTAAACCCACATAGTGATTAACAGACTGCATGGGTTTAACTGGTAATTATACATATTATTTGCATAGCACACTTCAGCCCATGTTTATTGTTCTTGCCTTCAATATTTACTTCCAGTAGAGACAGTAGGTAATTAGTTTCATAAAACTTGTGTCTGAGCAGATTCAATTATATTGGATCAAGGAATACTGAATTCAGCTTTGAGTTTAAGCATTTTTAAAGCAAAAATGTTAACGTCTTTTAAGAGCCAGCCAGTCCTCATTAAGGGCTAGCACACTTTCCTGAGCTCTGCTTGCTCACGGCTGCAGCTCTGGCTCCTGCCTGTCACAAGCCATGCCCTTTCAGCACTGTGAGGCTGTGAGAGCCTGGCACAGAGAGCAGGGTGGAACATCCTACCACTCCTGCTATTAGCCTGTGCCCTTCTCTATGCACTTACAGAGAGGATTTGCTTTCCAAGCCCTGATCTAGACTAGAACATGATTTTCCTGAAATGCCATGATGCTCAGTCCCATCTTTGAGCACCAGGACACCAGTGAGGCTGCAGGGATGCCTGCCTCCACTTAGGGTTATTGGCAGTGGTGCATCAGTAGGTTTGATACATTCCTTTGCTGCAGCACAAGTGATCTCATGTGTTTGAGCTGCAGGTTTTGAGAGCTCACAGGGGCTCCAGGCTCAGGAACCCTTGCAGGCAGTGCTTGCCCTCCCTGAGCTCTCTGCTGGCAGGCAGCAGGTTGGCATGAGCTACCTCACTGCTGCCTATTACTGCTGCCATGCACACCTGGGGTCTCCTTCCACACCAGATCCCTCAGCCTAACGTGCTTTACCTTTCTGATGAGCCAAGAGTTATGCTGGGGTACACCCTCCTTTCCTGGGTGAGAGTACACCCTCCTTTGAATGAAACTGTCATCTTTACAAAGAAGAAAGTGGATTCTTGTGTGTCCATAAGCAATGGGCATGTCTGGTCCTTACCTGTCCTCAACAGGTAGATAAAAAGACAGATAGATAGATGATATTCAACAGTTCATTGCCACTTGGGACCATAAGCATCTCCCTTTGGGAAGCTAGAATATGTTTTAGCAGCTGTGAAGATGGATAACAATTCTCTGGGGAGAGCAACTCCCAGGCATTCCCTGGCTGTTAGTAAACACCTGTTCCCAAATCTCTCCCACAGCCACTACTGATGCTCAGGGCTGTAGATTCAGGTTAAATCACCTTTGAGGGGCTGGCACTGCAGTATCTCAATGTCACTGCCACTTTTGTATTATATGCTTTACATCAACCAGCATTTTGCTGGTCTTCCCCCAGCAATGAGAAGGGTTTCTCATTGCATGGGCTCAAAACAGCACAAATTCTTCCACTGCAGTGCAAGTATCTTCTTCAGAAACACTGGGTTTATTTTCAGGGTACATGGGTGGTGGGGGAGAGGAACAGACTAACGTTCTATTGCCTGTACAAGACTCCTCTGTTTTCCTGCCTGATTGGGTTTGGTTTTGTCTCACTGGTACTTTGTTTTGTGGAAAAGTATTTTTTTCAGAGGAGGGGAGATGTGGGTACACTGATGCACCCTTGTAGATGTGATGTTTCCCTTGTAGAAACCAGCAGATACTTTTGAATCCCAGAAGATGGAAGGCAGCATGGCAAATTCAAACTGGAAAACATTCTTACTGAGCAACAGCTAGAAAAAAATTGAGTAGTATTCAGGCTTGCAGCTAAAGAAAGTTTTCTAATCCCATTGTCCTTTTAGGCAGGTTTATATAATATCAGTCCAAACTACAGCAAAGTTATAATAAGTTAAAAAAAAATAAAAAAAGGGAAGGAATTAAGTGGATTCTCAGAGATACCATGCCTGAGTAGGTTATAAACTTTCAGAAGTTGTGTTTCTCCATCACAGCCAACGGAAAGATGTCATCAAAAGCAAAGGAAGTAGATTCCTGCAACAAGCAAGCCTGTTTCAGAAGATAAGGATAAGCTTATTTCATAAACATTTGCCCTAGGAAGAAGGTGCAGCAGAGTGAAATCCTGAAATGATAAGGGGCCACTGATTTTATACATGCCTGTCATCAAAATTGAAAATAGTTTATAGGTCTTCCTGTTCAAAGAAGAATGCAATGCTTGCATATACAAGGGTTATCAGGCTTTATTGAAAAATCTTCATGTACCCAAGAGGATTTATTTTCCCGCTCATTATAACACCAACACAAAATACAAACATGAGAATAAAAGTCCTGAGAAATTACTTTCAGGAGCAAGAAAATAAAAAGGTCCTTCTAGAGTTGGTTATGAGCAGGACAAAGTTGCTGCAGAGGAGTGAGAAGGGAACCTCAGGGGCGAGGAGAGCAGTTTCCTGCAGAGGGAGGAGAAGACAGGCAGGGCAAAATAAAAATCCACACAGGACTTGTTAAACCACAAATCTCTGTACTCTGATTTACAGGGACCCCAGTCATGGCCCCAGAGAGGAGTGGCAGCGCTGTGACCCCCTGCTCCTGCTCTGGTGGGCCCCAGTGTGTGTCCTGCCAGGGCAGGGGGTGCTGGCTCAGGGGCAGCTGGCAGAGCCTGCCCAGGGTCCCTGCCCTGCCTGCAGCCCCTGGAGCACAGCACACCCAGGCCAGCAGGGTTTGGCTCCCTGTCCTGCACATCCTGCCCAGGGTCCCTGCCCTGCCTGCAGCCCCTGGAGCACAGCACACCCAGGCCAGCAGGCTTTGCTCACTGTCCTGCACATCCTGCCCCTCAGCACCACGGTGAGTCCCCAGGGCCACCCCTCTGTCACCGCTGGGCAGGGGCAGCCCCTGTCTATCCCCACAGCCTGAACAGCGGGCCTTGCCCAGGCACCACGGCCTGCTCAGGGCCACAAACAGCACTGCAGCCCTGGGAAAAGCACTGGGAACATCCCTGTGCCAAGTGCAATTAAAAACAATTACTGTGCCCCTAAGCTCTGCACGGGCAATTGCCAGTCCTAAATGGGCACCACCAGATGTCACAGTGGCAGTACCACCTCGGTTTGGGGTTTTGCTCCCTGTTCCAGCCGTGCTGTTGCCAGCAGGATACAGGGCAGGATCTAAATCCTGAGTGTCTCTGAGTAACAGAGGTTCCACCCAAGCCCTGGCGCTGCTGGCGCTGCCTGGGCTGGCAGCCCCTGCCCTGGTGTCCCTGTGCTCCACTGCTCCACTGCCCAGCTGCTGCAGGAAGCAAAGCTGTTGGAGCCCTTGCAGAAGGTTCTAGGTGCAGCTCTAGAGCTCAATCTTTAGTATTTTTTAGCCTCATATAAATACAGGTTTCTGTGCTTTCCATAGAATAAAACACAGCAAGGGACTTTCATCTTTTCTTGTTTAAAATTTTTCTTTTGAAAAGTCTATGACTCCTTATTTTTGTCTCTGGGGATTTTGGATGTTTGCAAACTTGAAAGTAATATGATTAAGTGTTGTGATGAGTACATGTACAGTGATGGCTTTTCCTTTTTTATTTAAATTAAAAGAAAAATCTCTCATAAACTGTAAGTGCTGTGTGATCTGTCCTCATTGCTCCAGCAGTTCCAGCCCTCCTTGCGCTCTGCTGACTTCTTACATTCACAGTTACCTGGTCATAGTTATAGTAAGGGCTAAAAGGTTATGGTTAAAGAAAATATTGCTAATTTCATGGGTTTAAAATGGTATTTCTGTGATTGTTTAAGGAATAGAAACTTTCAGTTTATCTTCTCTACAGTAGTAGTCCCTTCTGTCATTCCCCATCATTCTCCAATAAACACCATATCTGCAGGTATTCCCTCAGAAGCTCAGATTTCTCTCGGGCCTCTTGGGAGGAGGGAAGGTAGAGAGGATCAGTGCTTTGTGTCTGGATGGGTCACTACCCTACATTTATTTCAGCTATTTACCATCTAACATTTTACATTACTTTTTTGGCATGCCAGAGCAAAGCTTTTCAGTGATCGAGATAAACCACGCTGGGGGAGAATGTTAATACTACTCTGCCCTTGATAGGATGGTGACTGGCAGCATATAAATACCCCTGACAGGATGACAGAAATCGCTCTTCTATATTTACCAGGAGCCCTGGGCCAACATGCACAGTGGTGGGAGCCCATCTGCTCTGTTCAGTCATTTTATCAACACGCTACTACTTAACAGCTGAGGCTTTTGTAATGTATTTTTATTTTTTTTAGCTTGGTGTGTGCAGGGAGCAGGAGTGGCTTTAACAGCAGCATCACAAAACTAAAATAAATCATAAAGGTGGATTGTAAATTGAAAGGTCTGGTGATTCATCTGATGAATCATATAAAGGAACAAATTAATTTTGACATTACTTGACCACGTAGATTTCCTACTAACGAGCCTGACATCATTAGGTCTGTCTTAATGAGTCCTTCCAGTGTGCACAACAAACACCAGCAGGGAGAGGGGCAGGGCTTGGGCAGCTCCTGATTTGGGGGCTCAGGCTTCTCACTGGGCCATGGAGAGGGTTTTGGTCAGCACTGGGGGCAACTCCAGAAGGCACCATGCAGATCCATCCCCTCTAGATCCAGTTCCTCAGGATCACACTGCCTAGAGCAGGTGACAGAGGCCAGAGGTTAGAGTTATTTTTAGGGTTAGGCTTTGGGCTAGGGTTAGGGGCAGGTTTATATCTTTGGATGACTTTATGATACTGAATCTTCTATCATCTTCTTTTGCCCAGACAGGAGTCTTACACCATGAAGCTTGAAGTGGGGAGGGAACCCTAAGAATTCCTCTGCCTGTTGTTCTTATGCAGCACTCACAGACTCCCCCGGGTTCTCTGTGCTGTCTAGCACAGATAGAGGGAGCCTATCTTTCCTTTATAGCCGGCTTCTTGTTCCTTAGCTTAAAAAAAAAATAAAATTCTGGGGACTGTGGCTTTTCCTTTCAGAACTGTTTAGCTCTGCTGCTGCCATAGGGGGGGCCCTGGAGCGCCACATCCCTCATTCTGGGTTTCAGAGGGAGCTGAGCTACGTCCACAAAACTGGCTCTGAATCTATCAGCTTTCTTTCTCCACATCAAAAAGGTTTATTATCTAATATGATTCTTTTTCATATCTGTGAGCACCCTGCTTGTTACATAAACAACTTTTTTTTTTTATTTTCCTCCAAAGAATTCCTTTCAAACCTTTAAAAAAAAGGCTGCCGAAACCTGTCTGCTATTCAAGGAAATGTTCATTTCAGAACATTTCCTCCTAATTAATCCAAAACCAACACCATTCAGTAAAATAAATCTTTTCCACATTGAACCACAGTTGTAAGGGAACAAGTCGTACATAGCAACATTTTTCAGCCTAAAGACAAATAATTACTTTCTAAGGTTTGAATCCTGTTCTAGCGCCTGATATTCCTACTCACAGCATTTTAGATTGTGTTTATAATTTTAATTTCTACTTACCAGAAGTTCATAAACACTGTACTGCTGAGCACCTCCCTTTCCCAGCCTTTTGGCTTTATTTCCCATGACACAATTTCATTTTTGGTTTGGATATTTGCTCACATAAACATTTCTCTCCACTTCTAGAAATGCAGCTTTTTTATCTCACATTCAAAATCAGCCACTGGAGCATTGGAGACAATGGCTGGGATCATTTTTCCCTGGATTCAAGGAAGGTCTGAATTCTCATAAAACTATCTTATACCTAAGTTTGAAATACAGGTCATGTGTCAGAGTTTATTTCTGTCAAAAACTTTACTGAAAGACAGTGTCAGTGTGTGTCTGATAAGAAAATGCAGACTTCTCTTGCATTTTCAGACCAGACACTTCTCCCTATCAACACCTCAATGCAGGATGGCCCTACATACTTCACCTCAAGCAGATGTTACCTTCACTGGTGCCTAGTGAAGAATTTAAGTTTTCTTCTAAGAACACAGTAGGGCATTATTAAAAAAAAAATTAAATTGCACTCAAGGAACCCATATTTTGCAGTCTGTGTAGCTTTGTGAGAGCCTGGAAGTTTTTCTCTGCAGGCAGAGCACCAGGATGGGCCAACAGCAGAAATGAGTATTTTGTCCTTGCCATAAGGGCAGTGGCATCTCCCCATCCAAAAGTTTTGTACTTAATCCAAACACAGGAGGTATAAACAGGTTGTGAAAAGGCAGCTGCTCTAAAAGCCCATCTCCCCAAAGATAGTCTGTGAAATATATTGGTGTGAATTCATAATGTCTGAGCAATCTCAACTGAATTAAAGACTGAAAAGAGGACCATAGCAGCAAAATATAATTTCAGAATTCAAGTTAGCCAAATGAGGTAATTCAAGGTTTAAGTGGTACTTTATGTTCTTAACATTTTCCACAGCACCTTTTGAAAACACCAAGGTGAAATAATCACTGTTGCAGAACCACAGATTTCTCTCAGGGAAATTGTTGCATTCAGTGCAAAATGCAACTCTATCTGAGTATTTGTGTAAAGCTGAGGCTTTCTCTCCCCTTTTGTAAGACTGCAAAATAAAGTGTTGCTGGATGAGTCTGCAAGCAACAGAAATGTTATTATTTTTTTGTATTACCAATAGAAATCTATTTTTAAAATGAAAAATGTATGAACATGTAATCATCTTAAATTAATGTTCACTTCAAAATCCAAAACCCCAGATAACAACATTATCAATGAGGTGTTATCACTGCTCCCTATTTATATGCGCTCTGGAAATTAGTTTATTGGAATTAGCTGGGTTTGAGTTTGACAGAATAAGCTGGAACATCCTTTAATTTCTGTGAAATGCCTACAGAAATTATGCAACAACAGTTAATTTCTGGTTCAATTGTCCAATATATGTGAAGCCTTTGATGACAAAAGAGAGTGGAGGTGGAAAGAGAGTCTAATTAACTAGTTTTCCAAGCTATCTCTGCTAAATTCATGCATCAAACCCAGAGATTTGTGATACGGTTCTAAATCAACTGGTAACTTATCACAGCAGTCCTGTTCCAGGGTAAGTGATTTTAATTAGCTGACACAAACTTTTCCCCCAATTCATCACACTCAGGTTCCACATGCCCTCAGCTTTCACTGGGTTTCTTAAAGATGGGAATGATTATCCCTGATGAGAGGTTTCATTTATCTCTCAGGCTGTTCCCTTTGAAGCAGCCGCAGCAGCAGCAGGGCCTGCACGTGGTGTACGTGTGAAAACACCAGCCTGGAGTGCAGGGACATCACTGGAGCCTGGTTAAAGGAAGACCTTGGTACTTCTGTCCCTGCTAAAACTTCTCCTATATGTGAAAAATGTCTGTTAAACACAAAGAAAGAGATATCAGGGAAGAAGCCCCATGAGCATGAAGGCAGTTTTCTGTGTGTTAGGTGAGCCCCAGGTGAGCAGAGCAGCAGGGGGGGTGCCCTGGAGCTGCACTGGAGCTGCAGTGGAGCTGCACTGGAGCTGCACTGCAGGGCTGCTGATCCCCAGCCCACCCCTATTCCCAGGGAAAGGGGAAAGCAGAAGAGAGGGTGGGAGCAGCAGCACTCAGGGCAGCAGCACTCTCCCAGGGACTGATAGGGCCAAGGAGCTGTGAGATCCTCTGAGCATTTCAGAGAAGATCCTTAACCTTGTAGGTTTTCATTTTTATTTTTTTTTCAGGAGAGTCAGCATTATTTCCTTCATGGTCACTGCTGAGCACTACATAAATCCATATCCACCTGTGATTAATGGCTCTTTAGTACCAAAGGAAGGGGTTAGCTCAAACTTTTAATCACTGTCAAACTTCATAATTTTCCCACTTTCTTTTCCTGTCTCCTATGAAGCTTCTTCATGGCAAAACCTAATGAAAGCTGCCACTACATGCTGGATGGACTTGGAATGAACTTCAGATGATAGATATCATACCTGTAGGCCACCCTTTCCATGTAGCTGTTGAAAATCAAGTGTTGCAGGCCTGTGAATATTTTAAAAGCATGAGAAATCAGTCTGCCTGTTTCTGTTAATTGACTGGGTGAAAAAATATAGTACAGGAATAGAAATTCAATAGTGGCCTAATGGCACAGGCAATGAAGGTCATCTTCTTCCTCTGACTGCTCTAACTTGGCTCCTGGTTCACCCAGCATCTGCCATCCCCTTCAGCTCGATCTTCGCTGGCTCCTGTGTGGGAATGGCCTCAGGACGGAGTTTGGGTTTCATAAAGCATGAAAATGCCAGAAATTGTAGTGAGTCCCGAGGCTGAGTTTTCACAGAGTGGCTGATCCCCCGTCCCTGGAGGTCAGCAAGAAGCAGCTCCAGACACAGCCTGGGGCACAGCCCTGCCATTCCAGGCTGGAGAGAGCCCTGTGAGCCCCGGGCCAGCCAGGCAGAGCGCAGCAGCCACCCCAGGCTGGCACAGCCTCGCGTGAGATGCCGCCACTGATCCTCAAACACGGCCAGGCATGGATTTATCCTGCCTGACTTCAGACACCCTTGTGCTGGGATGCCAGGATCACCCTGTGGGCCTCAGCAGGGAGGGCTGTGTGCAGCGAGCAGCTCAGAGCAGTTTGTTCTGCTGTTGTGCCCGGTGATGCCAGAGACAGGCGGAGCCAGAGCACTCACAGGGCTCTGCCTTTGTATCTGAAGTTCCTCTGGCTTTCAGCCCTCACCCTCCACCAGGCTGCTCAGAGATGAGGATGGGGCTGTTACTCCCTTCAGCTTTCCCTTGGCTTCCAAAGTTGTGCTCAGGGAAGCCAAGGATGCTGCAGTACAATTGTTTCATTTGGAGCTTGGCCAGGCCGAGCCCAGAGATGGGAAGCCTCTTGCTCTCACTAACAAGTAATTGGCAATCAGTTTTCAAGGGAAGGCAGTGTACAAAGGTTGCCACTTTTTTAGCAGTTTTGTTGTGGAATTTCTGGTTCCAGATTCAATTTTTGCAATTTCCGCCATTGGCCTTCAACTCATTTTCAGGGACGGAGACAGAAAACCATAACTCTGTTATATGCCACACATTGAACTTCTTCTTCGCTAAATAATTCCTTTTTGATGAAATGGCAAGGGCAGAATGTTTGCAAAGTCTTGTGAAGCTTCTAGGATTTTTGGGTTTTTTAAGACTATAGATAATGACATGATTTCTATCACTGAGAAAATATTTGCTGAAACCCAAATTTGTGACCTCAAGTTTCCCAAACCTCATGCAATTCTTCACTTTCTAAAACCTGTCTGTTTGACTGAAAGTGGAAAGCCATTCTTCTAAAACTTCGTAATGACTCTAATTGCATTTTAATATTTGATATGCTTTAAAATTGCAGAGAAAGTATTGACATCGATGCTGAGCCATCCTTCACAATACATGAACTGCCCTACAAGAGCATTTGTATGGGGACAATGAGAGCTGTAATTAGCCGTGATCCGAGATGGACAGAAGTGACATGTTTTATTCAAAAGACGTGAATCATTAGTGCCTTTGCAACAGCCTGGAGAGAATGAGAATATTTATTAACTGTACAAGACTAATGACTGCTCTCACAGGATTTCATTGGTGCCAGCTCAGGTCAAATCTGTGTATGGACTGTAAGGAGACACAGCAGGTCATAAATACAGAGAAAACTACAATAAAGCCTAGAACAGGCTTTATGTATCAATAAACCATGCACAATTTAAATTTAGCCTTGTTGTCTTGGAGCTCCCTAACGATGTTCACTGAGTAATGTTGGTGTGTGTGCTCACACAGATGCTGAATGCAAATGTCCTGAGCACTTTCTGCAGTCAGGCATTACCCTTCACATGTCCCCAAAGAGTTAACACAGATGTTTGACATTCTGGCTTTGTGCAGCACTGCACTGAGGTTGATGTTGGCTGGCTGCACACACAGGGTAAGGAGGTTGTTTCCATTCCCTGCCTGATGTATGCAGGGGCTGTACAGGGGTAGTACAGGGGAGGTTTGCAGTGAAGAGGCTGCAGGTGGGTGGACAAATGCACATCTGCTCTGAAAACCTGAGATCTTTTATTAAAGACCACTTTGCAAGAATGAAAGGCAACATTTTTCCTGTATGACTGAGGGGCATGGCGTGCACTGACACCCATGAGTCTGTTCACATGATGCTGGGGTGCACCTGTGGCTGGCAGCTCTCCTCGTCCTTAGGGACAGAAACACCCTGGTGTTAAATCCCAGAGCTCTCTGTGACCTTTTTTGTTGAAAACTTCACTGCATTAAGGTGGCACCAGTAAAACTGTAGTTTCAAGGACCCTGAAAGTGGCTTGAAAGGAAGTTAAGGGAATATATTTAGGCTGTGCTTTGTCATTTCTAGTGGAGCTCTTAGAAGACAGCAATGCTGAAGTGCATGCAACAGTTAAATACCACACAACTGTTCACTAAAAGGAGAATTAACTCAATCCCAGCCAAAGCTGGGACAGTGTGTCTAGGAGTGTGTTCCCAGGGCATCCAGTGGCACAGCTGTGGCACTGGTCAGGGATGGCAGAAGGGAACATCCCCAAGCTGCTGCAAGTTGGGCCAGCCTGGCATTGCCTTCCACTCCAACCCAAACAAGGGTGGCATGTGGGCATTGGGGCAGCCCAATAATCCCCTTCCAGACCTTTTTATGTGCACTTCCAGGGCTTTAGTATCAAAACCATTAATTGTATGTTTTTGTATGACTGTGTTTTTAGCAAGGAAAAAGAAAAAAAAAGTCCACATTGATCATGTAAGTGGGTTGGGGGCAGCAAGGGACCCCCAGACGGGCAGCTGGAGTCCCTGGGTGGGCAGTCAGAGCCCTCCCATCACCTTCCATCCCATCCCATCCCATCCCCTCCCATCCCATCCCATCCCATCCCATCCCATCCCATCCCATCCCACCCCATCCCATCCCCTCCCCTCCGTCCCCATCCGCAGCCCAGCAATGCGGGCTCTGTGAGGAGGAGGAAGGCTCGGGGGTGTCCCTGAAGGCGGGATCAAAGCAGCGAGGAGCTGCGCCCTCCTTTGATTCCCGAATGGGCGCTTTGTGTGCGGGCTGCGCTCCTGCCTGCCCGGCACCCCGCGGAGCGCTCAGGCTCCGAAAGCGTCCCCAGCCCTTCCTGTGTCCCACCGAGCTCATGTCCTTTGTCCCCGCAGCTGCTCCCCGAGCATCCTCGGGCACGCCGCGGCCTGTGCTGCCTCCTCAGGGTACACAGGCAGCTGGCAGGGGGGACAGGGGCACCCTCAGACTGGCCCTCCCCACCTCCCCTTGAGAGCACGAAGTGCCTTTTTTTGGTTTGGAAACCCCTTCTGGAACATGTGGAGGAGCCAGTCCTGCTCCCGTGACAGCTCTTGACTGTGAGGGGAAAAGACAACACAGTTCCTATCCATAGGTCAGATCCTCTTTCCTTTTGGGTGCTTTGGGATCAGAGGTATCTGAGGTTTAAGGGTTTTTTACGGAGATAATTTCCTTGACTTACCAATGTGTGAGGATCTTTGCTGAGGAAAAAAAAAAAAAAAGGTTTAAAAGGCAAACAAATAAACCATCTGATATTATAAACTGGACATTCAGTTCAGCTGAATATTTTTGTTGAAAGAATTTTGTATTGGTAGTTGCTACTTTATTTTTCTTCTGGAATTTGCAGTGGAAAGAAGCCCTATACAGTGAAAAGCATTGAAATGAAAGTTTCTGCATGTAACATGCTCAGAATATTTGGTTTTTAATGCAGAATTTGCCTTTTCAAAGCACTGTAACTTTATTTTCAAATTCACTTAATTTCTTATGTCTGACAAATCTGTATTATTTATTTACCTGTCAGTAATTATATACTACAAAGTCATACTAGATTTTGGTGAAGAAATAAATCAAAAAAAACCCCACTGATGTTTGCAAGTAAGAAAAAAATCTGGTTTAAAACATATTTTTGAAACAAATTTTGAAATGTGAGTGTCTAAGTTTGAAATGTAAAGTCTGTTTGAATGACTAGCTCCATCCAACATTTTCACAGCACAGCTTTCTTCCTTTCAGCAGGGGGAACAGACACCACATCTGACATGAGAGGGAAGGAGAAAATTCTCCAAAGAATAACATTTTAATTCATCTTGAAATAAACATTGAGGGTCTGTGACTGCCTCCTGTAAAGGTAGTGAAAAAAAAAATCATATAGAAGATGAACAGAAGCAGTAAAAGCCATCTATTGCAATGTATCATGATGCTGTTACATTGCTATCTGCCAACCAGCAAGTAAAAATTCCTCCTATGACAAAATTGTAAATGCCACAATAACACCAGATTTTTTCTTTGTTTCTTGGAGGAAAAAAAAGTGTAAACTTGAGAATAATATGGAAAAAAATTCTTGAAAACTGGGGATTTGTATAAAATTCTGGGAGGAGAGTCAGAAGCTGCCTCATTTCTCTGGGGTCAGTATTAAGGACTGTTTGACTGATTTTAATCTGTAGAATTTTTTTCTTTATTCGCAGAAAAAAATATTCCAATGTACAGATCACTCACCTGTTGGATCTAATGCCTCATGATTGCCTGAAGCACCATGAGTGCCCTATTTTGCTAAAAAATACACTCCTAATCAATCAGTCTTGTTTGTTAAGAAGATTTACATATCCTGACTGAAGAACTGAAAAATTGTAAGGAAAAAAAGCTTTTTGTGTCTCAGTTATCCCCAGCTCTTGGCAGGTGGAGAGTGCTGAAACATCAGCTTGTGGCTGTGTCGTGCTTAGTAACTGCTCTTGAAATGGGGTGTCAGAACCCGAGTGTCGTTGGAACCCAATTCCCCGAGTTTAATTGACATAAACAGAACACAAAAAAGTTCAGGCACACATGGGGAGACAGGAGGGGTGGTGGGCAGCCCTGCATGGGCCGCAAGCACATCGAGCTGAGCAGCAAGAACAGCACTCAGGAGCAGGTCATTGCCAAGTGTCCCCACAGAGGCACGGCTCTGGGGATGCACAGCCTCCACTTTTCTCAAAATTAGAGGCAGAAAAGCTTAAATGGAACTTTAACCAATGCCAGTCTGCATCCTCTCTGGTTTGTGCCAACCCTTTCAGGAGCAGGGAGCAGGTGAAGCCGGGATCCCGCTGTGACTCAGCCGCTCCCGCTGCTTCGCTGCTGTTTCCATCCGCCTGCTGCTGGAAGCACCCTGCACCCAGACAGCTTCTCATGGCAGAACATATTCCCCCAGAAAGTTTGACAACATCCCTCAGCTTCTAAAAACAGCACCATCTCTGCATTCCTTGCAAAAAAAGTGGATGGAACATGGATGCAGAGAGCTGCTGCACTCTCCGCAGCGCCGCTGCACGGCGGCTCCTGCTGGAACACCAAACCCCACCCCTGCCCAAACACACTGCTCGGACCCCCCGGCCCCTGCAGCCTGCCAGGGCCTGCTGGGAACAGAGCTGAGGCTCCCTGGGGAGGGCTAAAAACCTATTGAAATAGGGATGCTAAAGCTATCAGCAGGAAAGGGATGTGAGTCTAATCTTCTGTTCTCTTTCAGAGAGAATATTGACTTAAATTTGAATTTTGTTTCAGCTGACCATACATGTTTCTAACACAATTTAAGGCTTGCTTAGTATTTACCTTCAACCTGAACAGAACATTTTAGTCCACTTTCATAGCACTTACAGATTCACATCCAGTCCAAGCACCAACCCATAATCACCCCTAAACCCAGGTGCCACATCCAGAGGCCTTCTGAACACTTCCAGAGACAGTGACCTCATCACCTCCCTCTGCAACTTATTCCAATGCCTCATCACTCTTCCAATGAAAGGTTTTTTTCTAATATCTAATCAGAACCTCTCCTGGTGCAAGTTAAGGCCATTTCCTCTCATCCTTTCACTTGGAACAAGGCAGAAGGGACTGACCCCCACCTGGCTACAACATTTTTTCAGGTAGTTCTATAGATCAATGAGGTCCCTCCCTAGCCTTTCTCATCTTCAAACTTCAAAAATCCTGTTAAGTTCTTTTTAACCATCTTCTTAACATTTAGGTAAACGTTGAGGTATTTTATGCTCAATAATTTGAAGAATTGAAATTATTCACTTTGAAAACACATAAATGGAACTCTTAAGACAGTT
Organism: Cettia cetti; assembly: GCA_013401135.1. Taxonomy (NCBI): domain Eukaryota; kingdom Metazoa; phylum Chordata; class Aves; order Passeriformes; family Sylviidae; genus Cettia; species Cettia cetti. The sequence goes on from VZUI01046303.1 coordinate 154,788, forward strand.
ATAAAAGTATGGATGACTATTATTTCTGATGACCCTAATCACTGAATAATTCCTCACCTGGAAATCTGGTTCAGTTCCCTTTCCCCATCTGTTCCCCTTTTTTCTTTAAGAAAAGAAATTGGAGTCCTCAAATTCATCAAAATATATTCATTGCTTCTGTTCATCTAATTCTTTTCCACAGATGATTTTATTTTTTCTACTTTCACACATGGTGTTATTTTTTTCTTATTTTTGCCTAAAACCCCAACTACTTGGGAGAAAGCATTTCGAGGCTTTTTGGCACTCCTGCCTGGGAGTGGTGCTGTCTGACAGACCCCAAATCCGCTCTCCTGGTGAAGCTCTCTGGACTGTGCTTTCCTGGGGCACGGTGTGGTCTGGATGTGCTCGTCCTGGAGCACGTGCTGTGTGCCCAAGGCCCTGCCAAGCCCCTGCCACGCTGCTGCCACGGGGCATGTCCAGGTTTAGGGCCAGGGAGCAGTTCATTCTCAGTGCTCCCGGGGCTCTGGGGGCTCTGCTGGCAGCCTGGGGTGGATTCCCAGCCATTCCCTCACTCCTGCTGCTCTGGGAACTCCGTGTCCGGCCTCCACTTCCAGCCTTGGTGTGGGATGGGTCCCAGCCAGGACAGGGGACCCTGAGGGGACTCTGTGGGTCAGGGTCTGTCTGGCCCCCTTGCCACAGGCAGTGGCTGATGCTCCTGTACCTGAGAGGGACAAGGGCACTGTGACCTGCCCATGGCCTGGCCTTTCTCCACTTCCCTCGCATTCCCAGCAGAGAACAGCCCCATGTGTCAGAAAACAAATGGACTCCTTGTCATTCTGGGGAAGTGCCTCTTCCTGCAGCCCAAAGGAGGGGAACAGCACAGCTCTGGCCATGCCCACCCCCTGTGTCACGCCTGCTGCTCTGGGATCCCCCTGCCAGTGCATTCCCCAGGCCCAGCACAGCCACCCCGGCTTCTTGGCAGCTCATTCCATTCCAGGCTCCTTCCCAAAAATATCTTCATTGCAACTTCTGACTTGTTTTTTAAAGAATTGCTAGCTTGACACAAAGTAGGGAAAAAAAAAAAAAAAAAATTAAAATCCAGGATCTGTCTTATTCATATCCACTTGCAAATAAAAAGCACTGTGGAAACACTACCCAAGCAGAACAGAGATTTATTTTCAAGCATGTGAGCAGTTTAAGGTCATTTACTTAAAATTACGTTCAAGAAACAACAGTGATGCTTCTGCATTACTCTCTGCCTTTAATGCCATTCTGCATCTAATCTGTCTTACTGCTCGATAGCAATAGCTTACTCCCACGTCTGGGGAGAGCGTTGGGCTGGAGCCTGCATCTCAAACACCCTCCTGTCACCTGCAGGGAATGCCATTTTTAGAACTCCCATTGCAAAGAAAGGTCAGTCACTATTCTAAACAATGGAAAGAGTAAGTAGTCAGTCCACTTTATCCTTCCTCCAGCTTTTAAAAGGAAAACAAGCTAACAAACAAACCAGTCATCAGTGCCAAGGTAATTTCCAGTATTTTAATATGGTTACACAGAATCAACAGACTCTGTCAGTAAGTTTTTTCCTCAAGATGTGTTCATACTTTTCTGACAACGGTACAGCAGTGCCGTGAAAGGACATCAGATAAGAAATACAGCTGGTTGAAATCTGCATTTCAAGTTCCTCACAACATTTTTCAGGAGAAAAAGAAATCCTTCTTCAGAAAACAAGTATAATAAAAACTCCAACAACAGAGTGTCAACACAAAGCAGATACTCAGCGTTGGCTTTATATCGATTCATCCAGGAGGTTGTGGGGAAGTGTCCTTTAGGGTGTGGTGATTGGAAAAGTCCGCAGAAGCTGTATTCCCAAGGTTGGACCAGTATTTCCCTTTCTGCCCCTGCCCCCTCAGGTGTCTGGGAAGCCCGTGGAGAGCAGCCCTCCAGCCCAGCCAGACAAGGTGGGTGGACAAAGGGGCTCCCTGGGCACTGGGGGAATTCACAGGGAGAGTCACCAGCAATTTTTGCTTTAAGGTTCCCAAGGTTTCCAGGCAGCTGCAGCTGAGCTCAGGAACTGGCCAGTGGAAGATCTCCACCACCTCCACAGCCACTTTTTGTTCTTCATTGAAACTTTCCCAGTCAAGCTTTCAAACTAACTTACTTTTTGTTTGAGATCTTAGCTTTTTTTTTTTTTTTTTTTTTTTTTTTTTTTTTTTTTTTTTTTTTTTTTTTTTTACTTTCTGCCAGCCTCCTCTAAGGTTTTGGGGCAGATGATGGTGAAATTACTCAGCACTTTCCTCCTTGCAGAAGAGGCACAATGTGGTTCCATGGCCACTGACAATGAAAAGTCAGTCTGAATTATCAGCAGCAAAGGTTTTTGAGTGGCAGAGTGAGAGGAGGGTGTGGTGGAAGTGCTCTCTCATTGTGGCTTGAGCTGAGAATGTATGGACACTCTCAATGTATGGACAAGAGCACTCTTACCAGAGCAGAGCTCATTATTGAACATATTGAATATTCCATAGGAGAATTAAGAATACAAAAAAAGAAATCCATCACAGTTATATCTATGGTGGTATTTAACACTTTTTGTATACTCTTAAAGGAGCTTAATTAACCTGAAGACAAAGAAAGAAAAGTTCCATTTTGGGAAACAACTGGAAATAATTTTGAAGGTTTGGGGTCAGAAAAATGGGAAAAATAAAAAGTACAGGCCTGCCTGAAGTTTTGTACAAGAAGATTTTTGTTTTGCATTATGTAATCAAATAAACACATCACAGCATTGTCACTTGGGGCTTGAAATGCAGTGAATGTCCCTGGAGCTCCTTTGATGCCACCTGCCACGGAGGAAACATCTCCCTGGTGGCTCCAGGCTCCAGGCCAGGTGAGGTAAACTAGCACTAAAAAATTCCTTTCTGGTGTGATGGTATGAATATATAAATACATAAACCAGGCGGATTTGCTGTGAATGCTCTTGGACACAGTGGCTGAGGACACTTCTATGGCAAACAGCAGCTCTGCTGGGCACTGAGCCACCTTCACTGGGACCTCACCTCATCACTTCAGTCATCCAGTGCTTGTTAATTAGGGGCTTTTTCCCCTTCAGTTCTTATACAGAGCTCAGGCAGTAAAGACATAGCTTCTTCATGTGTGCTGTTCAAATAAATTACTCCTGAGGATGAAAACAGGACAGTTGCAGGGAATTTTTGAGTATTTGGGAGGATATTTAAATTCTGGTCAAGACTGGGTTCTTAAATATGCATCCTCCTTTTTTCTACAGCATTTTCTGACTATTGTCTTTATCCTTTCCCTTATATGCTTTTCAAAAATCTTTTGGTTTTCTTTTTTACTCCACTTATTTAGGCATAAATAGCCACTCAAGGTATTAGATACCTCAGCATGCAGTGAGTTGTGATTCTGGCTTTATATGCAATACCGGTATATTCAGTATAAATAAAATTGTAATTTCAAGTATAATTTCATAAATACAGAGTGTTAAGCAGGAAAAAATCAGACAGGAACCATTTCTACTTAAAATTGCCTTTATTCTGGGCTCCAGGTCAGCAAGTCACCCTGGGTGCAGTGTGTAGGGGTGACACCACCTGCTCTGGCCCAGGAACATCTCACCTGCCAGAGCTGAGCAGTCTGGGCACTGCCTTGGTGGCAAATTAAAGCAGAATTTAGCTCTGGATAGACTCCACAAAGCAAATTTATTCAAACCATTTCATATTGAAAACCCTGATTACCATTTACCATATGATGCCTTTCTATCACTTCAGCAGTATCAAAAGGCTTTATTGTAGATGAGATCAAATAAATATAGCAAAACCATGAAAAAAGAACAGAGTCATATCCTGACTGATAGCATGCTCCTACAGACTACTGCCACCAGCTGAGAGTATGTGCCAATATTTTTATGAACCATCATTACCAAACATAACTGAAGCAGGCTGGAAGAAAACAGCAACCTAGAAGTGGTGTTTAAGAAAGCCCTGGGAAAGGAAAAGAACAGAAGAGGAGAGCTGCTGAGCTGAATCAGCATGTGGGCTGTAGCTGGAACAAAAGGATTCTTCAGTTCATGCCAAAAATACTCATCAGCCCTGCTGCTTTTTTAAGCTTAACATTCATAGGTGACTTTTCTTGCTTCTGAACAGTCTTGTGGGAAGCTGTCCTGGCTCAGGTACAGGTGGCTGTCAGAGCCCTCCCTCTCTGCTCACTTCAGGGGTTTCCTTGGGAGAGGAGCTGCCTGCTCAGGGAGCAGGGCAAGGGGTGCCCCCTGAGCCTCTGTGGTATCTCAGACCACATCCAGGCTCTTCTCCAAGGCACTCCTTGCTTCTGAAGATGGTCCAGCCCTTTCTCTTCCTTTCCCTTCTCAGAGCTGGCAGGACCTCAAAGACAGCTCAGCAAAGACCAGCATCTGCTGAAGATCCCAGCTGCAGAGGTATCTTCCATCTCAGTGGGGGTTGAACACAATCTTTAGGGGATTCATCACAAGGCATTAAACATGATTAAAATTACCAAAAATCCCACAAATGACCAAAAGATTATTTACCTTGGTGTGCAATTAGTCGGAAGGACTCATTATTGTAGGGAGCCACAGAGCCCAGACTAAAAGCTTCAGAAAAGACCAGTTATATGTATCACCAAAAAAGGGGAAAATAAATCATCATACTGAAGAAAGGCAAAGAATCTTGGCAAGTTTTAGGTTTAAATGAACATTTAAGAATCAGGGACTAAAAGAGCTTTGCCAGGGAGACAAAGGTGACACTTCCTGACCTCAACAGGATGGGTGATGGCAGAGTTCTCACCCAAACTGTGCTGCTGCCTTTGCACCTTCTGTGGGGCAACTTGGAGGAAATTCCTGCTCTTGGTAAACCAAGGCCCAAATGAACAAAATGCAGAAATTCTGCATGCAAGGCTGACTCTTCTAAGGTGTGGATAGGAAAATGTGCACACCTGTGTCCTCTGGGAATGGCTTTCCTGGGAATGCTGCTGGGGAGAGACGATCCTGCTCCTGCATAACCTGTGTGAGCCAAGTGTGTTTGTGTTTAGCTTAGCTGTGGGAAGCAGACCTTACTTGTAAAGCTGGGGCTAAGCTTGCATTTTTCAGCACTTCAAAGAGCATCACCAAAACAATCTTTTAGAACCTGAACATGTTTGTTATCTTGTTAATCCTAAAGCAAAGAGATCTAAGGAGGCAGCAAGCTGAACAATGAAAAAAAAATTACTGTGTACACCTGCAAAAATCAAGGTGTCCTTTTATTCTTCGGCTAGAAATCCAGTTTTTGCATCTGAGCAATTTAATAACAATAAAACAATAATTTCAGACTCAAAGTGTATTTGCTTTCAGGAAATGAAACCAGTCTTTTAGTTAAATAACATTGTTCCCTGGGAAAAAGTTCAATCTTTGGTGTTGAAATCACATTTACATGAAGCATTTCCTAATTTAAAGGCATTTAATTACTTCAGGAGTATGAAATATAAACATTAATATAGCCATACCTAAAAGTTGAGAGAAAATAATGCCCTTTACTTCATGGCTTTGCTGATTATGGGTCAGTAGTGAATTAGATTGGGCTTTAATTCTTCCCCAGCGTGAAAGGGATTCAATCAGTTACACCATGAGCTGATATTATTAATGCAATCGTGGCCTAAAAGAAACCAGCCCTAGAGGGAGATGACAAAATGAATTCTTCATGTAGTAACAAAGGAAGCCAGAAGACTCCTTCACAGCGAGTCACGTCTGCACTGAGTACAAGCCTGACGTTTCATAAGCCTCCAAATAATCTGCTGTGAATTTCCCATTTCTATTTGTACACCCAACCCTTGCTAAGGGCTCCACAGGTGTTCAGAGCATCACTAAAGGAAGGTATGAGATTCAGTATGACACTGAGGTACAAACTTCAATGGGGAAGGTATCAAATAGTGAATTATTTCATCATATAGCCACCACTCAGGCATTTAGGTACTTTTCCATCTTAATTAAAAGGCAAAAAATTGCAAAAGGCACCAAGGAAACATTTAAGTTTTTGTAATCAAAGCATAAAATTAATCTATGGAACAAATTACTGCATAGAAAACTAATGATCTTTCCTAAAGAAAATACTGCAAGCCTCTTAAAAAAAAAAAAAATAAATAGGTTTTCTGTCTCCCTCTCCCTACAAAAATGTTGGGGTTTTTGAGCCCAGTCCCACTAACGATGTGCAAGAGGGCAGCACATCCCCAGGCACACCAGTTCTCAGGCTGGCACACATCCTGCCAGTGTCCCCTTCTCCCACTGCAGCACTTTCCAAATCTAATCAATCCTCAGAGGCTGTAGTGAGGTGATTGCAGCAATAACAGGCAGCTGTGGAGAGGACAAGTGTCCAGCTCCTGCCCCTGGGCACACCGGGGCTCCCTGTGGTCCAGGAAGCCTTGGGAATGGCAGGGACTCATTAGCCCACTTGTACCACCCCAGGGTTTGAAACTGCAGGATCCTGATTTATGGGTAAGGTGGTTTGGGTCAGAACAGAGATTTTTAAACTGTACTTGTTGTCAATTATTTTCTATTCCTGCTGAGTTCTGTTGAGCTGGACTCAAAGCATTAACAGAGCAGGACTTTCATCATCAATAGAACTGTCTGATCAGCATTTGCTCTTCAAATATGTGTAAGAATGCTTTATTGCATAATAATAAAGCATTAGCAATGGCCAAGGTGTATAAAATCTTGCAGGCATTCCTTTAGGATGCCATGCACAAACTGTCAGCAGCTGCTCCATAATGGTCTCACGAGCCCAGGAGCACAGGGCCTCCTGCTCCAAGGCAGTATTTCACAGTGAGGAAGGCATTTGCTGTTTATCTGTATTAATGTTATGAAATGGCTTATGACTAGGCTACAGAATGAGTGGATTTGTTATAATCTGGGTGCCAGAGCCTTTGGGATCAATGGTCAGGCTTCTGATGACCTTCACTGAAAAAAAATCCAGGTCTTGAGACACCACTGGGTGATCTGCAGAGAGCAGGCTAAAAATGTGTGAGAAGGGATTACAAAGTATTTGTGTTTCATTTTAAAATGTGTGAAAAATCGCATTAATGCAGAGTCAGCTAAATGCACATGTGCCATCTGACTGCTCAAAAATCCAGGTTAACTTACATCTAGGAGGGTTTTTTGTAAGCTCCATACAGGCACACATTTCTCCACTGTGCAAAGGTTATGGTTCCTTTGCTGGTTCCTCTTTTTGTTGATTCAGGATTTGAAACATATCCAAGAGTATTTTTTTCCATTCATGATTTAAACCTTGTTCATATACAAAACTTAAGACATAATTTTAAAAATTTCTTTATTAGCTATATTTATTTGCTATATTTATATATCAGCTAATCTTCATATTTTGAGCAGTCTGGCCTGTTTCCTCTCAAAGCCATGGAAAGCTTTCCCCTTGGGCTTTCAGCAGTCCCAGACACTTATCACTTTCCTTGCAGTACTAATTTTTCTGTGATAAGATAGATCCCCATTTGGGATAGCTAAATGGGATAGATATTTGTTAAGTACTTCTTTGAGATAAAATATTATTTATTTTCCCTCTTTAGTTTATAAAATGTAAAATGGCAAAGCTCTTAACTTGCCTTACCTGCTGAGCCACTGAAAGAGATGAGAGTATAAATATCTATGACATCCACATTATTATCAAATACATTCATTAACAGCAGTGCTATCACAGTGAATACCAAGTGAATTGACAGTGACAGGGTAATAAATTAAAGTGTTTATACCTTTTTCTCAGCTTACAAATAGCAGAGGTATTCCTGACCTTTGATGTAAACCTTAATGATCCCTGGTAAATCAAATATTATACTGTTAGAATTCAGTGCCACAGCTGAGACCTTTTCACCCTGGAGATGCAATATCTTCTAAGAACATCCTTGTAGATTAAGATAATTATCATCCCTAGCACATGAAGGTTTAATATCCATAGCAAATTAGCTTATTTCCATTGAAAACTTCCCAGTTTACTCTTGTGGACTCTGATGACGAGTTAGGTGATGGAAGTTGTCTAGAAACTCACCACTGTCTCCAGGTCCCAGCACAGGGCTGCCACCAAACATCTCTGGGCTCTTGGGTTCTCAGGAGGGTTCCAATGGGCTGTAGATCCCTGAAGGAGAGGTTTTGAGGCAAAAGAGGGACCACTTTCCAGTTTTTTTGCATTTTGTGCATTTAACCTTGTAGAAATAGAGAAATTGTGTATACCAGTCAGGTTGCAGGCTTCATCCTTTTCATTTTGTTATTTGAACTTACTGTTTAGCTCTGGGTCAGTAAGGAATTATTTTTCCAAAGGAGCAGATCTCAGACTATCTCTGATAGAAAATCCTGAAACAAAGGTGTTAACCCCTATTTAAAAATCTGATATCCTGAAGATAGGCTTTCTTCCCTTCATTAGCTGTCTTGAAAGAAGCCCCTAGACAGAGCAAAAAGCAGCATTTGGGCTGATTAAAGTTGTCAGGCTTTGGACAAAAACAATAAGCAACAAATCCTGGCTAACAATAACCATGAGACCAACAGTGAAATATGTCAGTCTGGGAGTCATTTCAGATCAGTGAGAGGGGAGAAACTGGGCCTTTTATTTCCTGTTGGGCCAAGGCAATGATTCTATAGCAAATATATGGGTGCAAAATCAGCCCAACACTGTGGCACTTGGTCCTGTATAAGAACAAAAAGAACCTCTGTATTCAGAGAGACTTTTTACAGCTTTACAGGATCACTTTGGGTTCAGTTCACGCTTTATGTACAGTTTTTGTTCAGTTTTACCTCTTTCCCTAGGTAGCTGGCTTGGCCCATCAAATGAAATGATATGTGAGTGATATCTAACCTGCGTTTCAATTCCTGTCCTGGGAGATTGACTGTAGATCTAAGCAGCTGGTGATCTGCAAAATTCTCCTGCAAATATTTAACAGTGTTTGCCGAGGCCAGCTCCAACTTCCCTGGGTGACTTTTCTCTAACGCTTTTCCTTATCTCTCTCGCTTTCAGATAAAATGTCAGCTCATGAACTGCAATAATAGCCTTTCCCTTCAGATTTATTTTTCCTTCCCCAGTTTTGATTAAAAAAAAAAAAAAAAATCCGGAACTCAGTAGGAAATTTCTCAGCGGGAAACTTCCCGTGCTGGCTCCAGAAGCCTGCAGCGTGTCTCTGGGCGGCTGGGTGCCTGCAGCGGGAGCTGCTGCGCTCCGCGCCCGCAGAGCCCTGCCCGGCTCCGCGCTGCGCATCCCCGCCGGATGATGGCACGGTTGCTCAGCTCCAGGCTGCTGGCTGGGAGGCATCGCTTACACACCGACGGACAGCGCTGAGAACGTTCCAGCCCCTCTCCTTTACAGCACAGACTCTAATCCACAGCGGTCTAAAATACGTTACAAAAAAAACCCCAAAAAACCAAAAAACCAAAAAACTAAAAAACAAACAAAAAACCCCCAACAACAACAAAAAACAACCAAAAAAAACCAAAACAAAAAGGCGGGTGGGGGTGGATGGGCAGGGAGGGGGAAAGGGATAAAGAAAAGGGGAGGGGGGAAAGGAGAGAGAAAATTAAAAAGTCCTTCAGTCCAACGTCGTTTCAGTAGAGCAAGGTCACGGTGGGGCCAGCCGCTGGTTAGAGCTCAAGGGAGCAGAGGTCTCCGGCTGATTGCAGCAGCCAGGCTGCTCTAATCTCCGGGGGATGCTCACAAAAGGCAAAGCCACGCTGGGGACAGGGCCAGCGCCGGGGCAGCCCCAGCGCCTTCCCCCGCCGCAGCCTTTATCCAGCCTTTATCCAGCCTTTATCCAGCCTTTATCTCCTCGGCACAGCCAGCTCCTCCCGCACCGGCACTGCCCCGGGCCCCGGGAGGATGCTGTAAAATCCAACAGTATTGAAACAACAGAAAATGTACTTAGTAAATAGAAATGTGCGCACAAAAGATGCCACTTTTTGAAAGGGATCTAATGGTAAGGAAGTGCAGAGGATCCTCCCTGTGGTGATAAGGGCTGCTAGAGCTGGGTCCTAAACAGGGACTGTAAACAGCATTTGTGCACATTCTGCTCACCAGCACTGAACATCTGTCTCTTGCTAGACTTTACTGCAACTTTGCCATTTTCTCCAATAGCTGACGTTTTGCACTGTTTCGAGTTTTGTTTAATTTCCCTACTGAATGCTGAGCCTAAATGAAGAGGATCACAGAACTTCTGGTAGTAATTTCTCTGACTTGCCTCTGCTTGAACAGAAGAGGCAGGTGCAGACACTGAAATAAATTCCACTGAATTACCAGTACGGTCCCCAGTCTGCACCAGAATCCTTTAAGCACAAGGAGTATCCAAAAAGCTTTTTTCTGGGAATCTCCCAGAAGTATTTTTTCCAGATAACAATCTTGCTTAGTTCTACTGAAAAAACACAAGGTTTGCTGATAACACTTCTCTCTTATCATGTTCATTTCCAAAATACTGCAAGTAAATGATTTGGCAGAAACAATGCCATAATCTCAAGTGATAAATTAAAGCTGTAGAAGATTAAGGAAAGTTCTACAGAGCTCTTGCTATACATATAGACCTAAACCATGTCCAGAGCAAAAAAAAGCATGGAAAAGAACTGAAATGGGGACCACACCTGCTAGCCATGATGCCTGACCCCACCCCCAGAGGCACCACTGAGACAACCCTTTTCTCTTAGGAGAGAGCAGATGTGTTGGGAGTTATTCCACCGTGCCAACAAGAAAGCTCCTACAAATTTTTAATATTTCTGTACTCCAGAAAGGGGAACGGGTCTAGTAGTCAAGTTAAAACCACTCCTGTCAGCTCCTGGTCCTGCAGGAGCACCCATGTTCCATGAGGAACTCAGGCTGGGGCTGGGTTTGTGCCCTGCCCTCTGCAGGGGCACAGCCTGGCACACTGGATCCCTGGGGCTGGGTTTGTGTCATTCCCTCTGCAGGGGCACAGCCTGGCACACTGGATCCCTGGGGCTGGGTTTATGCCCTGCCCTCTGCAGGGGCACAGCCTGGCACACCCAGTCCCCTCTGGCTGCAGACAGCTGGGAGCCAGGGCAGGAGGAGGAGAGGCTCTTGCAGCCCAGGGGCCTGGCTGTGGTTGCTCTGTGGCAGCTCTGCTGCTGACTCTTGTTCTAGTCAGGCTGCTCCCTGTGGCTGCAGGCACTTTCTAGGTGAGCCTGTGTGATGAGTAACTGTAGACAAGGCAGACATTAAAGCAGGTTTAAGAGCAGTGTACTAAGTCTACCCACATTTTATATCCAGCCTAATGTGCCCATGAGCTGTTCCCTGTAGCTATGCTCCATACAGAGCCCCTGGCTCTCCCTGGAGGAAGAACTGCATCAAAGGCTTGTGGAAGCCAGTGCTGGCTTCAGGTGCCCTCAAGCATTGCCTGGTGTCCAAAAAGGAGATGAGGAAGGTCGAAGGACACAACCACCAGAGCTGAGCTGCAGCATCATCCTTTTGCTGGCAATGGAACTCACTTTTCTCCCAAGGTCTGAGCTATCACTAACCAGTCTGTGTGCTATGCTTGCAGTCTGGTCCCTCCTGAGAGATGAGCTAATTTTTCTTGAGCAGGAAGCATGTTCTGTCACATCTGAAAGGTCTCAGACAGGAGCTCGATGCTGGAGCAAACTGTGGTTCCTGCAGCTAGAATCCATTGGGTTTGGGGCAGCTGGCATTTCTGGGTCTGCACTGTAAAGCATCCCCCAAAGTCTGGGATGGAAAATAAATAAATAGAAAGATCTATCTGTGACCCCTGCTTCAGTTCTGAGGGAAGTGACTGTCATGGGAACACACTGCTTGCTTGAAACATGATTGAATCTGTACCCATGTTCCCTTTGTCAGGCTGTGTGCTCAGCTTCCCAGCTTCCACAGATGCTGAAGAGAGCCAATGAGCAGATCCTCTTAAATCTCAATTTAGACTGATAAAACCTCCCAGCCCCACCTCGCCCCCACCCAGCTTCAGGTCATGCTCCTGATTATTTATTGTTCACTTCCAGATTGGGAACTCTCCCAGTACTCCCAGCTGGCTGGGATGCCAACATTGGAAATTAAATAAATCTTTTATTATTTTTCTTCTAAAATGCGTTTAACTCCAACAATATACAGTTGCAGCTTTGAATGATTGAACTCATGTTTCCCAGTCAGAAATGAAATTGGCAGTGCAACCCCTCCACCCCCCAGAATTACTTGGCTAAAGTAGCAGCCAGATGAACAAGCAAAAAAATCACAAGAGGATTAAACCAAATATGCAGCTCAAACAGAGGAGCAGCTGAACCCTCCAGCATTTCAATACACAGCTGATTCAGCAAAACAGATACATATTCAAATGAAGGATGTCACTGAAAGGGAAAGCCAGGCAGCTTAATCAATAAAGTGTGCAGCCAGTCCTAGCACAGGGAAAGCAGCAGCTATGGAGCCACACAGAAAAATGAATTGGGAAGAAATTTTGCTGTTGCCAGAACCTTGAAGCCCCAGTGGAAGAAATGTTCAGGAAAGGTAACTCATGGAGAGAAGTCACTGCTGTCTTATGCCTCCATTATCCCTTTTTGGGACTAACTCCTGCAGTGTGGGGTTAGAGGAGGCCAGAATAAAGCAGATTTTTTTTTTTTCCTCAATCACACAGTTTATAGGAAGTGGGATATTGATTCATTCAAGATTATCATTTTCATGTCGCTACAAGTTTTTTTATTGTACTACACAGATGTTTTATTCTCGGGGAACTATGCAGAAGTAGATTTGATTCACAAAAATATTTTCACTTCACCAAATACCTTGAAAAATGATATGCCAACAAAAGCAGCTGAGAAACGGTTGAAGAGATTCACATTGTCCTGCTCACATCCTCCTCACAAGAGACTGCTTAGTGCTACTCAGTCACTACAAAGCTGGGCTGTGTCAGCCACAGTGTCTTGTCCCCTGTACTTGCCTGGGTCTGGACCCTCTGTAAGGAGAGGAGAGGAGGTGCAATGTTTGTCTGGACCTGTGTCCTTGAGCTCTGAACACAGACAGACACTGTTCCATCCCCTTCCTGCCAGCAGAGAAATCTGCTCAGAGAAAACCTTCCCCCAAGAACAAACCTTCTTCTCAGAAAAGTAAACAGGAAAAGGCTGGGAGAGCAGCTGATTAAAGGACATGCCAGTGCACATTAAAATATTTGCTAATTGCAAATCTATTGTCCCACTGTGCTGGCAGCTCCTGCTCCGACTCACGTGAAATGTCAGATGGCTCCAGATTGAATTAATAACCTTGTCCCTCGGCTGCCCAGGAGAGAGGAGACAGCAGCAACACCAACACTGACTCTGCTCCCTTGTTTCCTTCCCTTCTGCATTCCCACATTCTATTGGGGTAGTTCGCTCAGCATGAAGCAAGTTACAGTGCTGAGTATGGCCTGAATACCTAAAGAGTGAACTAATATTTAGATTTCATTGCAATCTTAGGGAAGAGCCATGTTGAAGATGGTGAGACAAAGACCGTGGGGAAGATTTCTCCGTGTGTTGCTGCTTTTCTAATCAGCACAACGTTGCCATGAAGGGTGGACATTCCCCAGCAGCCCGTGAGAACAGGCAGATAAATCATCCCAAACAAAGGTAAAAGCAAAGTTATTAACTTGACCATGTCAGAAGAGCTTCTTTCATAAGAAAAATGTTCACTCACATGAGTTAAATGTTTAGGTCTGTTTAAAAATCACACGTGGCAATAAACAGAAAGAGATCTGGCTGCTCATGTTTGGGTTTGGGTTACAATGCTCAAAAGGATAAAAACCACGAACTCCCACCAACTGATCAAAACTCTTTCCCTTACTGTTTTTGGATTGGTCCTGGTTCAAGCACTGGAACGCTGTTAAAAGAGATTTAAAAAAAAAATACAGAGAGGAAAAAAAGTTGGAAGCAAAGCAGCAGAAAAACAAGGCTGCCATTTCAATAAGGAACTTGCAATAATTGTTCAAATCAAGTCCTTATTTGGAATTGTATTTCTAATCCAATAAAGTATGTAATTTCAGGCACATAAATAATCCCCATTTTTAAAGGGATTTAAATTTCACTGCTTTGATGGGCTGGTGATATTATACCAGGGAAATGGTAGCACTAAACGACTGCTATCATTCAGCAGTACGTTTTTATTTGACTCTAGAGTTTAAAAGGCTGTGGTTTGCATAGTACTTATCTAACTACCCGCTTATTTTCTCTGTACTTCTGAACCTAAGGAGTGTTTATTTTCAGCAGGACAAGAATGTAGTTTCAAAAGAATTGATCAATATTAACCTTGCGCAGTACTACACGTATCTATTTTGCATAAACTATATTAGAGAGTCAGCTCATATAGAATTTGTGCACAAAAATATATTTGCATCCCTTCTGAACATGAGTTTACAAATCTGCTGGTTTTAATCTTCAGGCTCTTAAAACTGTTCATTAAATATATTGTCTAGACATTTTTTGCAACTGAGTTTTGTCAGTGTGTGTGAATTATGCATAAAGCCCACAGTAAGACAGATGCATAAAACTGCAGTTTATCTAGGTAGGCATAACCATTCAGCAAACTTTGTCTAATTAGTCACTAAATCAGTCTTTATGACTTTGTTGACTGACTGATGTTTTTAAAATCATTAATCAAATTAAAACTCACTCTTCTTAAAATGTCTGCCCCTGTTATTTGTTATATTAACAAATATTGGATGCCATAATCTGGTGCTTAAATACCCACTATTGTAATTCAGTGCTAATGACAATGCTGACATGACAGAACTATTAAAGTGGATACAGAGTTGTCACATTTTCAGACAGCAAAATACTCATCTGTGACATGTAGCATATGGCACAAACCTGGGAAAATCATCAGTGGAGTGAAGAATAAATAGAAGCTGTGTTCCCTAAAAAATATAATCTGACATCCATCTTGAGATGTACTTGACAGTCCATGAGTTCAGTCAACAGATTATAGAATCAGAGGCTGCAGCACTGCATTTCCAGAGAACAAATCACAGCAGAGCTCCTAATGCTGAACTCATGTAAACACATTGCTTTTTCTATATACTCTGTAAAGAGATCGTTAAAATACTACAGCTAATTATGCTTCAAGCCTCTGCAGAGTCACGTTCTAATGTGTTTATACAATTTTCATTTTTTTGCTGCCCATCTCATACTTCAGCAATTTTGATGAACAGCACTTAAATATTCCAGTGTTTATTAGAGGCAATCCTGAAGCAGTGCGGGAACTGTGGCTCTGCCTGTGCAGATAAATCACCTGGAGCTGCAGCACATCTCCACGTGTTCACCTGAGTTATCTACTCCAGTGATCTCACAGGGTTAGAGAGGTGCCCTGAGGTGACAATGGAACAGTTTCACTCTTAACTTGTGTTCAGGTCAGGGATGGATCCCAATACACCAGACACAAAACATCAGTGTGATCCTCTGATTGGGAAAGACCATGACTGTCACCTAGCCTGCTGCTCCTTTTGGGGCTGCTCCTCAAGGAGACAAAGAACTTTCAGCTCTTCATTCACACCCTTCTAAGGCAGCAGGATTTCTGGCTCCCTTATCTGAGAGTTCATCTTGACATTAAATTTCAAGGGTCATCATGGCAGGATGTTCTCCAAAGTTTGACGGCATTATACACAGAATCAAAGCAAAGATTTGGAAGATTTTAAAAGAAATCTGGTTATATATTTTCTTGCCAAGAAATACCAAAGGGACAAATACAGAACACCTGCTTGTCCCTGAGTCTCCAGGGGGCCCAGCAAGAGCCTCTTTCCCGCTCTGCATTCCAGCTGGCTCTGAGCAGACCTCGTGGGCTGACAGCTGATGGATGTCCCCAGTGATGAGTGCAGTAACTCTGGGTGAGTTCCAGCCCTGTGCTCTAGGTTCAGTCTGGCCACGCGATGCCCTCCTGCCACGTGCTGGGCACAGGATTGCACAGTCTCCCCTCGGGGAGAGGGAACACCTTCCACTCTTTATTCCAGTTCCAGGCTGGACACCACGGGGAGCAGTGCCCTTGGAGCAGCTGCTTGGTCTGAGGCAGGAGGGGAGCAGAGCAGGGGAGGGCAGGGAGGGCTCTGGTGACACCAGGAGCATCCCTGCTCCCATGTTCCTTACAGCACTGTGCCTCTGGTAACAGGGAATTCCAGTCACACTTACCACAAAGCCTTTGCCACTGCTCAGGAAGCACAAAGGCATCTTAAAATGAGTGGATATCACTGTTCCACCACTTTAAAATCACTATTGACTGTCAGAGGTACAAAGGAGTTTTAGGATAAATAAGAGTATGGTAGTAATCTGATCTCATATCCCCGGGGGGGCTGATTCTCTTCTCATTTATATCAGTTTTATTTTCATATAACTCCATTAGTTTCAGTATTTATTTTTGCATGAGTGACAGCAGAATTATGCCCAGCATAATCACACATGAAGTGTAAAAATCCAACTTGACTAATTTCTCAGTATTAGCCATGAATGCTAGAAGCCAAAATAGAATCTCAATGAAGTAGTCTCTCAGTTCTGGCCTTATTCATTGTTTCCTCTCCATATCCAAGCTGGACATGCCTCTGAGTTACAGAAAGTATGAGGATTGCAGAAAAAGTATTGCAGACAGCCTGGGTTCTGCTGAGTTTTAGTGTTGAAATAAAACTAGATTTGAAGACCTCTGGGGAATTTGTATATTCTCTGCAGAGTTCTGCCTTGTTCAAAATGAGAAGAAATAATGGCAGCAAAGTCTAAGGGCAGCTTGCTAAGGCAAGGCACTGGAGACAGTTGTTTCAAGTGATGAATCACTCATTCAATATTTTTGCCATATCTGGTTGCTGTTGGTTGGCTTGAGTTTTTATAGCTCCGTACACAGGAAGAAAGTTCAGGAAAGGATAATATTTTGGAGATTTCCCCTCCAAGCTCTCTTATTATCCTTGGCAGCAGGTGATGGAGGTGGAGGTGAGGAATAAAGGTGGTGGTCACAGCTGTATTTTGGTTCTTTTGCTGGGAATAAGAGGGGCCAGGAACCACGATGCACCATCCAAGGCAGGCTCCTGATCTTTCTCATCAGAGCACACCTTTGAAAGTGCCAGGCCCAGTCTAAACTAGCACAGGCAGCAATTCTTCATGAGCTGTTTATTGACTGTCCCCCTCATCTAAAGTTTCAGGGACAGGTAAATCTGGAGAAAGTTGACTTTACCACAGAAAGACCCCTGCACTACTGACTTAAATAATAACATATTGCCATCAATGGAGTATTTTGTTTGTTTCTCCCTTCAGTTTTTAGTGTAAAGCAATGAGCCCCTTCCACATCCAGCAGCTCCCTCAGACCACACAGTCAGGGCAGAGCTCCTGCCCTTGCACTTCCCACAGCCTGCTTTTCTCTCTTTCATTGTGACACTGCTGTTCTGCCACTGCAGCTTCCCCGAGCTGGAACATGTCTGAACCAGGCTGTCTTGTGAGCTATCCAGTCTTTATGTCAAACACTGATCATTGCTTTCAAAAGCCTTCCTGATAAATTATAGATCAAAGAGAGGAACCATGGCGTGGTTTCAGGTTTGAGTGCTTCACACACTGGATTAACAAGCGTTACATTTTCAAGGGTGTCAGGAAGAAGCAGAGAATACAAAACAGAAATGGAGGAAAGTGGCAAGAAGAGTTGAAAGAGAAGAGGAGAGAGATCCTGGCCAAGCAGAAGGCTTGGAATGAAAACCGTGGGAAGCATTAAATTGCATTGTTACACACTGCTGTCCTGCAAAGGCACAGGTGTTCCTGCCATGATGCAGAATCCCAGTGGGATCATCACCTAACAGGAATGACAGAATCATCCCCTCCACTGATCTCAGCACTCACCACTGCCCCCAGTTATATCTCTGCTGAGTGCAGCTACTGGGCATTTTGGAGGGTTACAAATCACCCAGTGTCTCTCAAACCAGCCCACTGGAATATCAGCATTTTCCCTGCCAAGCAGTGATGAGCAGCTCTGAGCTCTCACGGTGGAACCTGCCCCATAACTGCTGTGCAACATTCACTAATGCAGCCTCATTGACAATTGGTCATCATTTTTTTTATAACAAAAGCCCAGCTTTTTCTCTAAAATCAGGGGTTTAAATAAATATTAATTTTCTCAATAACTCAGTTGGGGGTTGAATGCAGAACATTGTATTTTTGTTTTCATCACTTTAATTCTACATCTACTTTTCCCATTTTAGTCATAACCAGAACCTCTCAGGATTTCTAAAATCAAATATTATGAAAATTAATTACTAAACCCCATGTTTGATTGCAAACATAAACCCCTCCATTGCTATTTTATAGATTCCTTAATAATTCAGAGTAAATCCATTTTTTAAAATAATGTAAATTGAAATTTGAAGAAATTAAAGAATTTTTTATTATCTGTGTTCTCTTTCTCTCTCAGACTCAAAATCTTTATAGAGCTATGGATGGTAAAAAATATGTATTTATTTCAGAAAGATTAGAAAAACACATTTGTGTTTTGTGAGTCTCAAATATCTTGGCATTGCATACTTTGGTTGCCTCTGCTTTCCTGCAAATATATTCTTTTTTTACTTTTTGAGAACAGTAACAAAAATAGAATTATTCTTTTAAAAAACATCTAGCTATTTTTAATGTTTTATTAATGTTTATCAACTCTGGTCCTGTCTTTCTGCCATCTGATGTGTCAGGATCACTCTGCATAGCTCTGATGGCAGATATTCTTTTTGCCAAAACATTCTTGGGTTGGGTTACCAGCAAAGACAAGGCTTTATGATACCCGTGAAAGATTCAGAATGGCAAATTTCATCAGTCTTTGAAACCAAATATATGCAAAGTGCTGCAATAGGCAGAGGAACAAAGACTCATTTCGTGTTCAGATAAAAGATTTCAATTTTTGCTTTTAGAAAACATTGCATGAAGTAACTAGGTCAGAGCTGTGCTAAACCCACACTTCATTTATCTGATATGTGTGCTGCATAACAGTTCTGTTTAGTAGTTTAGATTTGACCTGAATTAAATATGAAGCTCAAAATATATGATAAAGCAATAATAAGAGATCTGAGTTACCACAAAGCTTCCATGCTAAATATGTGATCACCTTCTCTCCGTTCAATTCAACACCACCCATGGTGCTCCTGGCCACAGCCCTGGGTCCTTCTCCTGCTGCAGACACCTGGTAGGGGCAGGCTGGGACAAACACCACGAGGAAAAGTGTCTTCTTCACCCCTGCAGAGCCGCTGTGCCATACAACTGAAATCCAAAAGCCTTCTGAAAAGCAAGCAGCAAGCCTCAGTATTAGCTGTATTTCTGTAGGACTCGTGTCTATTATTATGTCTCACAATGCCTGAGCAACATCTGTGCAAGGATCCCAAGGCACGGCTCGGGAGCCCGGCAGCAGCCACAGCCCAGCTCCAGCCCAGGGGTGATTGACTGCCAGCAGTGCTTGGATGGGTGACAGGAAAAAGGAACCACATGGAGAGCAGCCATCCCCTTGGGAGAGCAGGGGGACCCTGCAGGGAGCAGGTGCAGCATGTCCTGAGGGTGTTCAGCCCCAGGAGGTTCCCTGGCCCCTCCACTGGGAAGGGGTTCCTGAACTCCATCACCCCAACCAGCCCCTGGCACTGCAGTGAGCCAGAGCCTGCTCTCCTGATGGAGGAATAGCACAGAGACTTCTCATGTCCAAAGGAACCAAAGGAGCTTTGGTGAAGAGTCATGTTTCTTTGGGTCAGATACAAAAAGGGCCTCACAGGAGGTACACAGCTCTTGGAAAAAATTCATGTGGTAGATTCACACCAAAGGTCAAAAGTAAATTACAGTTGAAACTCTCCTAGTGGTGATCATCTCTGAAAATGTACTTGTACTTACAACACCCACAAAAGCTGCAAATTCTTTCTTTTCTGCAGTACCATGAGATGGAGGCAACCATGAGATATCAGAAAAAATTAAAAACGGGGGAAAAAAATTTCTTGGGAGTGTGATTTGGAAAATATTTTGCAAGGTGTTTTGCAATACACGGAAGCGGCCTGAAAAAAATGTATATAAATAGTCAATCCCATTATATAGAATACCTTGTATACAATGATATTTCCTGGGTTTAGCAGCTGCAATTTAACCTTCCTGCACTTTGCATATGGTTCATCTCCATGACCACCTCCCCACAAGGCAGTCCCTTCACAGCACCTCTCCTTAGCTACTGCTCCAGGTGCCAGGCTGTAAGAGACTTTGCAAGTCAACCTCAACAGACCTTTTGTGATTAATCTTTGTGCAAGAGGAGGAGTTGGCCTTCAGCTGCCAAAGTGATCCTTCCATGACACCACATTTTTTACTTCACCTGCCTTCTAAGGATATTTCAGAGATATGTAAATCAAAGGTAGGGTGGGTGTGTGCACTGCCTGCCTGCATTAAAAAAATCTCTTCAAAACTTTGTCTGCTTACCACAAGCCTCCACTTTGTTCCACCCAGGGCACCTGAAAAAAGGTGTGAGTAGAGTCCACAAGGCTTCCTTTGGGCCACCTTTACCTGCTGGGCCACACTGCCCAAGAACCTTTGGCAATGGCTTTCATAGAAAAGCAAAGAAATCTACTCCTAGGCAAGCAGGATTTGCTGCTCCACTGCACCAGACCTGAGCAAGGCACTGTGAACACAAATCTGCTTTATGTAAGAAGAAAACTGCAGAAGTGGCATTTTGCCTTTTAATGCATCATGTCCAAAATGAGGAAATAAGTCAGGTTGCTAATGTCCTTTTAAATGATATATGCTTATGTGTTATATAATGTATAAGCATTAAATAGACTTTCTTTCCCCTTTTTGGGGGCAGCATACACTTTTGTTTGTGATTCAGACAAGTTTATAGTTTCTTCTCTAACACTTGAAGTAGGAAGCTGCAGCTGAGAGGAAGGGGAAATGTGTTCCTCATATTCTGTGATGAGACATCTCTGAATTGATCGAACTCCACTGTGGTTTGCAGGGATTGCTTTCTTGCTTACAGTCAGCTGAAGGTCTGCCAATTAATTCTCTGATTCCTAATCTAGCAGTCTCCCAAAGAGGGTTAATCAAATGCCTGGGAACTGAAACTCAGCTCTCCCCCAGGCAGTAAAGCCTGTGGAGCCAGGAGAGGCAGTGGTTTGGCGGTACAGCTTTCCCACCTGCCCTTTACCAACAGCCCTCTTCAGGCTTCTCCTTCCCTCTCCAGAGCCTGCAGGGGCTTATTAGCTGATGACCTACTTTGGCATCCCCAGATGCTCCTTTATGGCTAAGGAGTTAATATTTTCCCCACCTAATTATCGAGCTGATTATTAGAAGTTAAACAAATTACTGGAGTAATTTGTTCACAGGTTGGTCCAGACTTGGAAGTTTACTGTTTGCCAGCCCTGCACCAGTACTTCCACATCTGGAAGTGTATCCATTTTTTTTCAAGCTCTACTAGCTGGTTGCATGAAAGTTGTTTGCTGCCTCTTCAAATTAGGCCTTACTGGGGTTTTTTACTCTGACAATTTAGGCTACATCCAATGTCAGATTTTGGACACTGGTTCCTCACTGCTGCTCACTGCCTGCTATTCTGAGACCATCAGATGTTTGTCTATGCTTAATAAAACCTGAACTGAAGGTGGGCCTTCTGAATACACCCCTGGAGGCCCACACATGGATTAAAGATTAATTTTGTATGACTGTAAGCAGATTTTGACAGTAGCATTCAAGCTTGCTCTGTTGACACACCATGCTTTCTTCTTTCCAGTTCACAGTGACTATTCAAAAGTCAAGCTGGATAACTCATTGGGATGGTACCTGGTGTTAAAGTGTTTGTTCTTTACTGAATAAGCACCATCTTCATTACATTAATTCCCTAAGGACCTACCTTGATAACTTTCTTAATTAAATAATTATGGGCATCTGCTTTCAGCAACAAGAATCAAGGAGTTGTAAGAGTCATGGGTTGTTAACTTTTGGCTGAACCACCCACCTGACCTCCAACACACATCCTGCCCCTGGGAAAAAAAAAAAAATCTCATAAGTAATTTAACTTTTTTTCCTGCTAAAAAAGGAAAAAAGTCCAGGAAATGAGAATTTTTACATAAGTAAACAGGTGATTAATCATTGGTAAAAAGGACCAACAGAAGAGGAAGATGCAATATCTCTCTGGAAACCCTACCATAAACATACTTAAATTCCTTCAAGAAATTCAAGCAATTTAAAACCTGCTGGATTTAAACAGGTAAAATCATATGATCCATAGTCCTTTCTAGATATAAATGCAATTCATTTTCTTATATAAGATCTATCTGAGACATTATCCCAGAAAAATATGTCATTGTCAAATTAGGCCAGTTCTGTACTGGGATCTAATATTCTCGTCCTTAAGATAGGTGTGATTCTCAACATGTGGGAGTACTCCAGAAATTCCTAAATCAGTGCCTGAGTGACAAAAATGATTAACACTTATAACATATATAGGATTTTTCAACAGAAAATACTAAATGGTTTTCATGAAGGAAATGTGCATAGTTACCTCCATCTTATGCATGGAAAAAAAAGAGATCCAGGCAAGTGCAGTGACAATTTAAAGGCTGTCCCCATCCTACCAGGGCTACCAATGGATCCATTTCCTGTCCACTGCTCGCTTTAGTCTCAGAGGATCACTCTTTGGCTTCACAAAAATATAAGGACAGTCATTGCCCAGTGATGCCAAAGATGCCAGCGAACCACAGGGAGGTGAAGACGTGTGAAGATGAACAGCAAGGGAGTGCTAAGGAAAGGTCAGTACAGACTTTCTCATAATATTTTTGCCAGGAAAGAACATCAGCTGTCTACTCCCCCAGTCCTTAAATCTGATACTACTTGTTCCCAATTCAAACTCCTTCCAGGACATTTGATTAAAACACAGTTGGGACACTGCTGCATTGCCTGAAGCTCAGCCAGTCCAACTGTCCAGCTCCCGTTCCTCACACTCCTTCATGGCAAATGAAATTATTAACAGTGGACATTGCACCTTATTCCTTCTTTCTGCACAATTATTTTACTCCAGGGCTGGCACCCTGCACACTGCCCAGGTGAGAAGGTCTCTGTTGAAGGAGTTCCCAGCTCTGCTCCTGCTCCATCACCACAGGGGATGTATTCCAGAGGACCCCAATGATAAACTTTCTCTTCTGAGATGTGACACAACAGGGACCATTTGTGTATCTCTGTGATCTGGCAGTTGTGAGGATGTCTACAAAATGATACCCTGCCCTGCCCTGTTTGATTTCCATCTCTGGAGGAAGCTGAGCTTCCAAGGGTTTCTCTGGCTCATGCTCTAAGCCTGACTGTGTAGAAAACAGAATTCTGTTGGCCTTGCACTCAGTACCATCATAAAACCTAAAGCTGAATAGTCAATCGAAGTTTAAACTAGAACTTCTGGAGAAGCCAGCAGCTCCTGCCTCTGCCCACATCCTGCTTTGTGCTGCAGTGACTGAGATTATTTTACAAGCACAAGCAAGAGAATTTTCCAAAGCAGGGAAGAACAGACTAAAATAAAACAGAGCAGGGCCTCCAGCTGGGAACTTGTGCATATGAGGGAAAGAGATATGTGCAATAAAGTAACTATTTATCCACAATAAATATGCTTTAAAAACATCAATTAGAGCTTGTCATTACATGACTTCTGCATCAGATCCCTTTCAGGCAAATAATAATTATTAAAAATACGCTTTCTAAGTTACTTTCCATTAAAATGTTCTCACCTATTGAGCACTTAATTAGCATACAATAAATTAACCATTTAAATAGCAATTACCTTCTTCAGTCAAATGTATTAGAAGTAGTTATTTATGGACTCTTGATTACAACAGATCCAAGAAACTCACAAAATTACAGTGTGTCCATGTGTGTATCTTTCATTATTCCTAAAGTAATTGCAATTACAGGAGGCCAGTCATCACAATGCAGAAGCTGGGCTGAGGTTCTCTGAAAGACCAACAGCTACAAGATCTTTCCTGACAGCACATGGCTGGCCTGGTTTGCTGGAGGAATGAGAATTGAGGGACCAGCCACTGGGGTGCTGCTGAGGGATGAGTCAAATATTCTGGATCACATAAAGGCAATGGTTTGGGGGAGCTGACAGGAAAAACACAATGAAAGCTGTAGCAGGAGCTTTCACAGTATGATGCCAGTGAGGACTTCTTTCATGTCATTCCTAGAGCGTCATGTCAGGCAGAAAATCTGAGCAGCCCATGCAAGGAGCTGTTAAATCTACAGCAGAGATGACAGCAAAAATCCCCTTAGCTCAGAGTGGCTTCTTTTATCCCTTGTCCAAGTTTCCAAAGATGCTGATGATGCTCAGAAAACAAAATCAGATTATTTAAATCCTTTTACCTGCATATGGGAAGACCCTGTTGTCTTACCTGTCTGCCCATGTCCAGTGGATGAAGCTGTAAAATCTGATCAGTCTAAAACACCCCCTGGAACAAATGCAAGTTACAAAAGAGCCCAAGTGCCAAGCACCATATAAGCAATGAGCAAACAGATTTGCATGTAAGCATTTTGGTAAAGAAGAGGATTTGGAAATCTATAAAAATAATCAGGCCCACAACAAGCCACCGAGATAATTAAATCAGTGAAATGAAATATCAAATGCTGGCAGCCCACAAAGAATTTGATGATGATAATAATAATAAGGACTCAGTGGATGAAAAGGAAGAGAGAAAATTGGTCCATTAAAAATAATGGTGAACAAAATGAGGACCATGTGATGGAGAAAAGGGCATGTTACACAATAATTTTAAATTGTTGTCTCTGGGAAGAGAGGCCTTCTAAGGCAGTTATTTTTTCTACATCACTGAAAGATACTGTGCAAGCCTTGTAATATTCAACATCTCTAGAAAATAAGCCAGACTCTCAGCCAGCTCTGAATTTGGCACATCTTCCTCACTCACTTCCAAAGAGGTAATTTGAAGGATCTGGCGAGCTGGATCAGATATAACAATGCAGAATATGGACCATGTACTACCCATTTATCCCCTGAATAACAAGTTCATGGTCATTTTCTCATCTGGGAGTAAGTATGGACTGAAGCATAAACTTTATTCCCATTATAAATACACTGGAAATGAGTATAAATATGTATAACATTAATTAGGAATAAGAACAACGTGTACATCCTAGCAGGGCCAATTAAAAAATCTGCAAGTCCAAAAATCTCCACACTGTATGAAATTTATCCTAGCAAAGCACATAACTAAACAGAAATATTTGTCTGAGGAAGTGCAGACCTTTGGAAATCAGTGTTCGATTGAAGACTGAGGATGGGGTCAGGAACTCTTGCTTGACACACATATGCACATATCCTTGGGACACCCTGGCTATCACTTCTCAATATTTATAATATTCCTCTTTTCATCACAGGCTTTCAGCAGCTGCCTGACACAGTGCCCTGGGAAGCAGCTTCAGCATCAGCCGTGAGACAGCGGGAGTAGGGCAGGGCAGAAGGGATGCACCTGGAGGGATCCTGCACCTGCTCCTTGCAGCTCTGTGCTAACAAAGGGCAGAAAACAATGCTGCAGGAATATCTTTCCAGCTTGATGAGGAACGTACACCACTTGACCTGATGCATTGTTTCATTCAGCTCATCTACTGTTTGGGATTTGCTTGGTGCTTCTGATAGCACAGAAGGTAAATACAGGAGAGATCCTCGTTCCCCTGCAGACACAGCCATGCTGTGAGCTCTCACCCCAGGGTGCTGAGTGGGCGCTGTTGAGGGCTCAGGATGGAGCTGAGCAGCTCAGGATGTCACTGCCAGCTGCAGGAGGGAGGCAAGAGGTGAATCCCACTTGTGCATCCCTCTTGCTCCTGCTCCTCCCGTAACGCTGTGCTCCCACTCGCAGCTATTGGAATGCAAATGATGGCATCGAGTGTGACATCCGTACCTTGGTGTCGGGCAGGGGAGCCGCTCTGGCTGCCCTGGCCCGGTGGGGGTGGGCTGGGCTGGGCTGGGCTGGGCAGAGCAGCTCCATGGCTCTCTTCACCGTGCAGAGCCTCTGCCAGCCCGTGCGGGGCTTTGATCCGTGCTTAGGGAGGCACCAACACACCAAGGCTGTGAGTAACCCTGATGTACATTTTATGTTATTGAGGAACACCTGAAATCAGCAGAAAGATGAAACAGCTGCTTCGTTGGAGAGTGAGGGAGCTCCGTGCAAAGCAGCTGTTGAATCATCCAGCACCATGTCATGTAACACTTCATACACCGTGCCCTCCATCCCAAACCAGCTCGAGAGGGGAGCTGATTTTAGGAACTAGGAAATAGAACCAGACAGGCACATCATGAATTGTCAGCTTTAACATCAAAATAAATAAACAAATATCCACGTAACACCTGCGTTTCCTTCCCACCTTCCAGGTAAGATACTCATCCTGAAAATACCAACACACAGCATTTTTTCTTGACTTAGTCAAGCCAAAGTAACGTCTTTGGAATACAAACTTGAAGTGAATGCATTTATCAAAACTTAATGAAGGCTATAGCATTCAACTACCCTTTTCAAAGTTCATAGCAGCAATTGCACTAACCCTGGGTACAAGCTTCTGAACTGAAGATGAGAAGTCTTGATGAAGCCTGACTCCAGAATGCATTTATAGTTTTTTGAATAGTCTTTGGTACAGGGGAGTAACAATAATTGATTAATGATCCAAGGAATTTCCAAGAAGAGATAAATATGAAGAATCAAAATATTGGTATCATTTTTCAAAATATATTCTTAACTTTCAGTAACAATAAACAGGAATATAGGTCCATACATCAGTGTTTATGTGGCTGACATATATGTAAAATAGGTATTTTTCCAGTTCTGAAATTGTGCATATAGTCAGTTAAGATCAGAAGTTTACCCAACAAAATATTATTCTTGAAAATCACGGTCAGTGAGAGAGTCCAAAATGTTTCATGTGGAAGATTTCTATATGGAAAGACTTGTGGGATCTAAACCAGCTGAAAGGGGGTTCTGCCCCTCTATGGCAGACCAGTCAGAATGAACATCCTGCCAATGCAGCCACCCAGCTCAGGTCTGGTGCCTGGGAATGTGCCTTAGCCCCATTTAATTTATTCTTAGGAAAGCAACCTGTGAGTCCAAGAATGGTACCACACAGGACTCTGGTTTCCCAGGCAATTCATAAACACTTAGAGGCTGCCATTCATCCTGTATTTGACCCAAGGTACATAAGAATTGGTCTGGGTGATAAATCATGCAGTAATTTGAAACAGCTGCTTTTGGTTTCTATGGAGTCGTAGTAGCTCACTGAAATAAAGCCTTAACCAGGAGGCTGCCAAGCAGTGGTCCATAGGAAAACCTAATGGGTTTCAGCCTCTCCCTGCAGCCTTCCCAGCCTGCCCACACCAAGATGTGTCAGATGCAGCACCAGGTTTACAAAAACACTGCAGGACACAGAGCCAAGTCTCTCAGCGTTGTGTTTACCATAGTGCCCTAAAAATACCTGCCTGGCTTTGTGTGGTGGTGCAGGACTTTGGAATATCGACAAATTTATGGCCTTTTTTCCCTTCATGATGCTGCTTTCTTTGTTGCCCAAATGTATTCACCTTCTAGACCTTACAGTCTTCTCATTCCAATCCCTCTGTACTCTCTTTCCTGTCACATCCTCCTTTGCAATTTCTCTTATTCCCCCGACTGTTATTTGTATCCCTCTTATCTAAATCCATGTGAAAATAGTGAGGAACCAATATGTTTGCCTAAAACTACTTGCTACAAATATACCAAAAGGATCATATTCCCTCTTCTGTCTCTTCCCTTGAGGAAATGTAGTCATTAGTTTGATTTCCAGCTTTCATTTTTTTTAAAGGGAACAAATGACAATTATTGTTTACTTTGAAGTGTGATCTTTAGCGTGAATAATTCCCTAAAAGAAACATCTGCTTTACAGATGAATTGTGACAGCAGACAATATGCTTCCATATTTTGTATATTCACATTTGACTGGCAAGATTTGGGACTGAGGCTGATTTTCCAGATTCACACTGCAGCCCCAAGAGGCCAAGATAATTTCTCAGGAGTGATTCCTGGCCTTCTGGGGTACTTTTTAAAGTGTGCTTGGCCCTGACACAGTCTCTTTGTGCCTCAAGGGCTGCTTGTGCCCATGTCAGCTACCAAATGCTCCTTGGCCTTCTGGGGGTTGTCCAGCCCCAGAATGACCTGTCTGTATGTCCAGGGCCCCTGGACATCAATGTTTTGTCATTCTTGCACTCCTCATTCAGCACGTGGCACAGGTTTCTGCCTGTGCCCAGCAAAGCTTGGCTGGCAGCCCATCTCTCCAGCTTGTTAAAGCTACTGTCTGCACACCAGAGTGGTTTTTAGCAACAGTTGGACCCGGGCCAAAGCTTGTCATCTAAATTCAAGTCCAAACTTCTCCAAACTTTCAGGCCTCTTAGCATCCTTAGCTGACACTTTCTGAGCTGGTAGGTGGATTCAGATTGTTTTCATATCCTCAGTAGTACACAATGCACTGCAAAATAAACATCAAACAGGAAAAGATCGGGTGTGCTTAACTGTGAGCTCTTTATGCAAGCAAGGAAAGAACAATCTTTTTCCTTTGTATGTCAAATAGGTTGAGTAGCAGTAAATAGAAGATTCAAGACACGTATCAAGAATATGATTTCATGGAAAGGGATATGAAAGAAATAGTTTACCTGGAGGAGAGTGGTCTCCATCAGTGGGGATCTCTGAAGACAGATTAGACAGACAGCTGCCAGGACAGGTGCAGTTATCCCATTGGGAGGAGGAGGACTGGGTGGCCTCTCAAGCCTGTAATTCTCTGATTTCATCTTTCCTATCAGCTGCTCACCCTGTGCTGGCTCTGAAGGAAGAAACTTGTACTGGAAGCATCCTCCTGCAAGAAGCTCCACACCTTTCCTCCCTTTTGCTTTACCATAAATCCACTGCTGACCCTTGGAATCACAGCATCACGGAATATATTGAACTGGAAGGGCTCCACAAGGATACTTAAAGTCCAACTCCTGGCCCTGAACAGGACAGATGTTGTTATCTCATGGCTGAACAGATAAGGAAGGTTTGTCTTCATCTAGTGCAGAAGTCAGATTTGACCTGTGGCACTTTCAGCAGCCTCCAGCCCCCCAGCCATGCAACCTTCCCACTGCAGCCTGTCCCTGAGGGGGGCCTGGCAGGGAAATACAGATTTCAGTTGGAGAGGGAGAGAGGATAGATGGCATCTATCACACACTTTTTCCTTTTCATTGGTACCCTTCTTCCAAATGACAGCTCTGGCTGTTCTACTTGAATACTGAGCTGAGCTTTGAGCTTGTGAATGCTCAGACCACCTTGATGTAAAGTGTTGCAGTTGGGAGTTTAGATTCCTTATAAATCTATTTTCCCTGAGATCTCCCAGCACTCCCCATATAACTGTCAGCAGCCACAGCACATCTCCAGGATGGTGCAGTGCAGGAGCCACTGAGCCCCACAGGCTTTGATGAGAACAAGAGAAAGCTGGAATGCTCACAGCTTCTGTGGAATGGGAGCTGGCAACACAAAATACTTCACCAGAAAACACTCAATATTTTAATTTCTCTTATTTTTCTCCTCTCTGTTACAAAGAAGTGGCTTTTTACATTGTATTACTTATGAAAAATAGCAACATTTAAAGGTAGAAAGGAAATACAATGACAGTCATGCAATATACACATGGACACTCTTACCTGGTGTTAACAGAACAGGAATTGCTATAGGAAATATTCCTTATTGCCCATAGCAGAGTGCAAATCTTCCAAATTTGTTTGGCTGCATTTAATCTCATAAGAGACTAGGAAGAAAATTTAAATCTCAGTGATTTGTAAAATGGTCTACCAAACAGGCAATTGCAATGCCACTTGAAAGAAACAAGAGAAATTAGAAAGCTGTTGAACATACAGACAAAAAACTTCTTCTTTTTAATGTTCCTAATGATCCACAAAAGCCCATTTTCAATCCAAAGCTGCCACTGATGAGGTATTTCAGTATATTGAAATAGCATTGCTGGAAGGTGTGTCTTGAACACGAATGTTCTTTATTAAACTATGAAAATGATCCTCTCAGAAAACACAAGCAGCACAAGAAAAACACAAGCCATGTTTATAACCTGACAGCAGGGCACTTAATGAGATTTATCTTTATGGGATTTTGAAATTCCAACAGCTAAACTGTTGGGCTGTCTGAATATTTGATGTTACAGGCAGATGCTTCAGGAACAGGTCTTCCTCTTATATAGCTGGTGTAGCTCCACAGACTCTACACACTTATTTACTAGCCGAGCTGTTTGCCTACACATTAGCTGAGAATCTCAGATGCTGGTAGAGAAGGTGACTAGCACTGTTCACATGCAAACAGAGTAATCCCCCTTGATTTCCCTGGGAACTGAATCAGAAACAACAGGAAAAGCTCTCTGTCCATATCATCATCTCCTTATGAATCCTTTGTGCAGGTTGTTCTTTTCATTGGTTAAGTTTATTTTTCATATTTATTTATTTATTTAGTCATTTAGTGTACACTCAAAATGGAAATGAAATGACACTGAAAATATTTTGTATTTTTAACTGCTCACAAGTGTTTTACACATGGTTAAAGTTAGCAAAACTCCTCACTGGTGTTCACCCAGCAGCAAATACCTGATCCAAGGCTCAGGGAAATCACTGGAAATCTTCCTGATGCCTTTTGCAAGGTCCATATCTGGCTGTGTGGGAACTACGTTGTTCTCCGTGTCTTATCACATTTTGATCACAAGAGAAAGAAAAGCATAATCTCATCTGATCAGGACATGTTTGTATAAATACGTACATTTTGTTTCCATATGTCCTTTTCAACCATATGTCCTTCATTTTTATCTGTAAAAGGAATTTAACTTTCCATTTGCTATACATTTTGATAAAACCTAAGATGGAAAATTGCAGAGTATTAAATGTTCTTCAAGGACATTTGCAGTTTACAAGAAATAGAGAAACTGTACTTGAAATGTAACTGAATCCAAGCTTTTGAGAGTGCTATGGATACAGTGAGCCAGAATGGCCTCCCAGAACCTAACAGCAGCAAAAACATCCCTGACAAATTCCACTGGGTCCTAGGGAGGAAAATAGCATTTATAACTGATAGAAGGTACTGGGACACTTCATGCCTTTAAGCAAAATAATCACTTAAAAACCAGAAGGAACCTTCAGTGAGATCAGCAATCACATCTTTACCAGTGATAAATCTAGTAAGAATTCCACCATCGTTCACGGTGTTCTGGACTCAAGGCACTGCTGCCAAGTAATTGTGATAAGGAGCTGCATCTCATTCCTTACACACTCACATTTTTGTTCTATCTACCTACTATGCAAGACCTACAAGGCTCTGTCATGGAATATATTGCCCATGATTAAAGATGTGCTGCACAAAACAGGACAGAAAAGCTTCAGAGCCAACTGGATGAAGAATTAGCGTGGACCAGCTCCAGTTTTATAAATGACAGTACCATGGGAGAAACAGACCTGGGGTAATTCATTTTACCTTTTTGTGTTTCGGTTTTCTGATCTGTAAAATTGAAGGTAGTGATACTCATCTCTGCATTGCAGATCCCTGGCTCCTGGAGGAGAGCTGCCTTGGGACTGGTCAGCTTGGTCCAAGTGTGAAGGTGTGCATCTGCCTCCTGCCCCTGCCAGGAAAACAAGGTATTTTTTCCTTTGCTACAAAACAGTTAAGCTACTTCTTAAGCTATAGTATGGAGCTTTGCAGCTCTTTTGGGATTTATTAATTCGCTGTTTTCTGGAGTGAAGGATATGACCAGTAGCTTTCTGGTATCATCTAGGAACTGCAATACCACCACAATGGTCTGTGCACAGCCGTGAGCCAGTTTTTAAACAGCACCTATTACAGTCTGAAGAGGCACAGGGAGCTCAGCAGCTTCATATCACGTACATCTTATTTTGCCTTTTGAGCAGCTTCTGTCACTCACATTGAACTGCACACAACTGTGGCTTCAATTATCCAACCTAGCTAATTAATAGCACATTGCTGCGATACTGAGTTACCCCGTGGGAGCTGCAGACTAAAGATCATTAAAACCCTCTTGCTTGTGTTTTAAACAGAAACAGCAACTCTTCTCCCTCTCCTGGTCTTTCTAATTCCCTAAGGCAGTGTTTGAAAAATGTTTAAGTAAAAATGGTCACTTGGTAAATGGGGCATTTTCAAATTGATGAGCAGAACCTCAGATAAAACTGTCCCGGTAGTTTGTTACCGGCTTTGAATTAATTCTCACAAACAAAGTAACTTGCTTGTGGCAGTGACACATTTGGAAATGTAGTCAGAGCTGACTTATAAAAAAGGTTATAGAAGTCTTTGCTAATGATTATATGCCACAGCTGCTTTTGGCTCTTGTTCCCATAGCATATTTCCAGCTAAACCCAATGCAGACTCCTAGGAGCATAAATTGGAAATCATCCTGCCTCAGTGAGCATGAACCTCTCAAGTAGGACAGGACTCTGCTGAGACCTCGTGCCTGAAAATGACTGTGGGCAATACTTTCAAAGAACCTTCAGAGATTAACTTGTATAGTTAGAGTCTCTTAAGAGAGATGAAGTTAATTGCTGCAATCGCTTTATTTATGAATTTTAGAATTAATCCAGGCTTTTTACAAGTGTTCAAGGCATTTTATTTTATGGTTCCAGGTCTTGAGCCCTAGAGAAAAGGATCTATTTTTAATTCCTGTCATTTCAGTCATGTTACAATCCGAATAATACAATTTAAACAGGCAATTGGTGGAAGGAATAGCTAGCAAGTCACAGTGAATTGCAGCAGCACTTACAGAAAAACAAGTGATGCAACAAGCAAAGCCAAGGTTTGTCAGGTAAATAAACATGACTTGAAATAAGCTTTGTTGGGGAGAAAGTGTTTCAGTAGGGTGAAATTGCAGTGCTTTGTAAGAATTAAAGTGCAGTTTATCACAAAAGAGTGAATAGAATTACAATATTACTGGTAGTGAATAGTAGCACAACTTCATGAGGGACTAAATTCTGTCCTCTAGCATCAAAGTTGTAATTAAAGTTTAAATGACCATTCTCCAGAGGTTTTACTACTTTGACTTATGTTAAAATTGGAAGAACTAAAAAGGAGAAGACCAAAAAATCCGAAAGGGTGAAATTTTTTGCAATTTTGAAAGGTGGGATGTATTGAAACTTCAATAGCTTTTATTATTATTGTCCTCTGCAAATACCTTCCTTCAATAACAGACTGATGTAATCAGCTTTTCCAATCAGCTCTAAAGCAAAGCATCCACAGACACGCAAGTGAAATGCAAATGAGAGACACTGTGTACATTAATCCTTTCCTCAAACATCACACACTTGTCTTTCCATGTAATGGCCAGGAATGAGCCACCCTGACTCAGCTGCAGCTCAGATCCATACCTGACCTTTGCACCTGAATTTGCACACACAGCTCTCACAGAGAACATTGACCTGTCATTTAAGAATTCAATTCTTTGTGAAACCTGTTGTTCTGGAGTTTTTGAGCTGCACCATACATTCAAAATAAATTATGGTAAAGAAAAATGAGATGAGTGAGAGGAATAAGGGCAGAGAATTATTTGGGTAAGTGGCAAATGTGACAAGGGAACACAAGCAAGGTCCTTGGTGGGGTGGGGGGACAGGGACAAAGGAAGAAGAGTAGCTGTCCTCTCCTCAGGTAAGGGAATGTGCTGCAGGTCGAGGGAATTTGCCAGTGTCAAGTGGGATTAAGAGACTGCCTCTGTGTGAGGCAAATCCCTGTAGACAGGAAGAACTGGGTGGCATTTTTAAGGTGGGATTAAGGTACGTGAAACAGGTGACAAGATAGGAAGCCATGGAGGACTGAGAATATGTAAGTGGAAGATATGATCAGAGCAGCAAGGAAGATAATTCGAGCTGGGGAGATGAAAAGCACAGAGCTGACAACAGGCTCTCACTTCATTCTCTGCTTAAAATTAAATCCATGCTTAAGTGCCTCGGTGAACTGAGGCTGCTGGAAGGGTAATCTTCTGAGTAACCAGTAAGAAACATTGAACTGCCTTTTATTGTATATGCACACAATCCCACAAGGATAAAGAAACTAGCATTGCTTTGCAAGACTGATTTTATTCTGCTCTTGGACATTTCAATGAAGTTGTTACAGCTGTCCTGCCCAAGCCACAGAAAAAGGGAAACCAACAAAGGGCCATGGCATTAATGTGCAAAGGGTTTTAGCAGACACAGAAGTAAGTCCTGACTGTCAAAGAAAGGGCAACTTTTGATGATTCCTGTGCTCACCTCAAGGTCAGATGTTAAGAATCATGTAAGAAGATGAGATGTTCTTTCACTGTAACTAAATCTTTTTAAGGTTTTCTCCTTTTCTTTTATATTTTTCAGACATTATTCATTGTGTTTTGATAGCCTCAGATGTTGTTTTGAGCATATCACATCCTGTTCATGTCAGAACAGGAATGAAAAGAAAGTCACACATGGAAGAGAAGCTGTATAAAGAGTCAAAAGTGACTAGTCAATTAAATGGTATCCAGATAAGAAAGAGATTTGGGTGCCAACTCTTGCTCTGTCACAACCTTTCAGAGATTATTTAACTTAAGTAGAAGGAGGAATTTAGCCAAGAACAACACATACCTCTGAAGCATAGGATGAGGATGTATTCCAGGTGGCCCAGGACCAGAATGACACAGGGAGCCTGCACACACCCAGCACGGGCTGCACTGGCTGTGCCACTCCCAGAGCACAGGGCTGCTCCTCCTGGGCTCACGAGCCTTGTCCTGGGGGCAGCCTAGTGAAATATTGCATTTAGACACTGTTTCTTGAGCACTGCCCCCCAGAGCATCTCAGGACAGGCTCTTTAGCAGCTGTCAGTAACAGGCAAGAACAATAATTCCCTTTCCTTGCAGCCACCAGGTGCCCAAGCTGCACTCCTCCTTCACACTGAGCCTGCAAGGCAGCTGGCACCATCCCTGCCAGCACAGGCACCCAGAGCCAAACCTGGGCACAGGCTGATTGTTGTCCTCACCTGAGCAGGTGACTCTGCTTGGGGCTCACCTGTCCCACACACTGATTGGGGTATTTCTGTGTTATTTGGAAACTGCTCTGTTAATTCTTCCCCCGGAGATGAGTAATAACCAATACCTACACTCCAATAACCTACTTTCTGCCATTTTCTGCTCCAGTCTTAAGCAATTCAATGATTTATTCAAATCTTTTTGCATCACCACAGAGGGCACTTATAAATTAACCTGCTATCGTGTTTAGAGTACCTAGATTGATTTATAAAGATGCCTACAAAATAAATGACCTTGCAGATGGACAAGTCTTTAAACACATTTTCATACATGAAAGAAATATATTGTGGTACTTTAGAAAACACAGCAGTAAAACTCCAATCAAAAGAAATAATGGAGGATAAAATAAGAAACCCACTTACCAGAAGTCTAAGATGTGCAGAAGATTTACTTTTGTAGATTAAAAATGTAGATGAAGCTTTGAATTCTAGGCTTTCCAAACTGTAAAGCCTTGTGATGTTAGCAGAAAAAGGATTTTAAAAACCTTTCAAGATCTAAGACAATCAGAAAGAGAGAGCTTATTTGTTCACTTAATGGAAGGTCTCACTCAAATTAGACAGGCTGATTCTCAGAGCCACCATTTTCTGCAAAGATGAAAAATAGAAAAATGCCAAAAAGGAGTGTGATTTTAGGGAACTGACTACCATAACATGACTGAGTTCTTATGAATGACAGCACTGTAGAACTGACATTTCATGTGCTTCAGCAAAGTATGCTACATTTCTATTTAGAGCCCCTATAGAAGTTAGTGATAGAGAAAAAGATCCAGAAACGATTCCCAGTCCACCCTGACTCCCTTCAGAATGAATACATCAGAGCACAGAATCAGGTTTTAGAAATGAGCTGAAGTGAATAGGACTGCATGGGCAGAATGTCAAAACGTTTCTGATGATTCACTCACTAATGTTGCACAGAGAGGAGGGTTCAAACCACACCACTCAGATCCCCACTCAAATTTCCCCAAAGTCTGAAAATTAGTTTCTCTCAACTCCAATGTACAATGTGCACTCTCCTCCCTTTAATAGCCTGCAATATGTTAACAGGTAAATAGCATAATCACCAAAATCCCCTTCCCTCTTGCTGGAAATTGCTGTAACTTCCAGTCCCACTTTGCTAATCCACATGTGTCCATTGATTGTTTCTTTCTGTACTGAGGGTGGGATGAGTCCCAGATGCAGCCTTTGGCTCATCTGAGTGCATCACCCTCTCTTAGGGCCCTTAATCAGTCTGAAACCTCGTGAAACACCAGGAAAGGAAGAGCATAAGCAGAACTCAGACCTCTCCTGCTGTTCTTCACTGATACTCTCTATAGTGTCAGAAATGAAGTGCAAGGAATTCAGAGCCAGGGCAGCCTTATCTGGGCTACCCATGGGCCAATCCTATTCTGGACTCAAAAAACCCGAAGCACTAACAGTGTGGTGAGTACCCAGCATATTGAAATGCATCTGTTCCTGTGTGGTGAAGCCATAGTAACCGTTTCCTCCTCTCAGTAGGAGACGGGAGGGTTGAGCATTTTTGGAAGTCAAGCAGCTGCTTTAAGGAATCTGATCTACATTGGGAGTGAGGGGTGAGAGAAGGAGAGAAATCAGCAGAGATGAAAGGAGCCATTGCTGGGTTTGCCTTCGCAGTAACTCCTGTAAACCTCCATGATCCACTCTGCAGGGGCTGCCCTTTGTGAGAGCAAGATTCTCTGGCAGTGCCTGCTCACAACATCCCTTCATAAAGAGGGAGAAATGAAAGAAACTCTCCCACTCTGCACTGAGGCACACGGGCTTAGCTGGGGCTCCCTCCTTAGTCAGGTGTTTTACAGGAGACACCAACGGTGTTTAAGCTCTAGGTCTCTGAACTGTTGTTTTCTGGGGCTGCCCCAGCCTGGCTCATTTTCCAGATTTTGTCTTCCAAGAGTGCTCTGCAGAAAACTTGATATTGAAGATTTCTATTAAAAGCAGCTCTCTTCAGTTCAATTTATAGCTCTGTTGCCATTTATTTTGCTAAGAACTCGTGTTCAGAACAATCAGAAAGTCTGCTGTGGCTTGATATAAGAAGATACTTTTCAAAATAAAGTCCCTACAACAGATAAGACTGAAATACCAAAATATTCAAATATTTATGTGTGTAAGTAATGAGCAATATAACATGTCTTACATTCTTCTCTCCTATAGCAGCTGAACCACTGGAAGAGATTAAGCTGAAGCCAGAGAATTTAGATCAGCAATGAAATCTTTGATCAAAAATAAGTATCAAATAGACACTCAGTAGGTTTTTTATCCTGGTGGACCACAAACCAATTATTGACCCAAAACAATGCTTGGTGGATAAAAACTCTCCTCTTCATCAGAACACCTACATAACCATTGACTTTCCAGTTAAAAACTATTATCTGAATAAGTGTGGTTACTAATATAGAAATTCAGGCATGGTGATGAAAGCTATCCACAAACAGATTGAGTTTAAGGAAACACAGGAGGAATCATCCAGAATCTCACAAAATTATACTCAGTGTCCTGGCAAATACTTTCTAAAGTGGGCTCATACTCCTGTCTCTGTGCTGTCTCCTCACAAATTCCAAGTTCAGATTTCCCAAATTACACATTTCACCTCACCATGAGGGAGCAAACAGAGATCTCCTTAAGTACACTAT
The DNA here is from genome assembly GCA_013401135.1 of Cettia cetti. Classification (NCBI taxonomy): domain Eukaryota; kingdom Metazoa; phylum Chordata; class Aves; order Passeriformes; family Sylviidae; genus Cettia; species Cettia cetti. The sequence continues at coordinate 192,425 of VZUI01046303.1, forward strand.
GACACCACTACACAGACTGTTACATTCTAAAATGTGGTATATGATTAGTAGGAATTTTCTAAAATCATACAGCTCTGTCAGAGCCTGAAAACTCCATCATTAGGCACTCACAACACTGAGATAGTGCACATTAGACCCAGAAGTGGGTTTAAATGTGTGTAATGCATCTCAGTCCATGCTTTTAACTTGTAAAGGAATACATTGAAGAAAATGTCTCTGTCATATACCTTGGCAAGAACATACTTGAATAAGTCCCAATTTAAGAGTAGCAGAAAGCCTCCAATACAAAGTGTCTTAAAGTATAACCACTCCCTGGTACTTATAACCTAGAAATATCAATCCTTTATCCTAAATTTGCAGTCTGAAGGGGAATTTTGGTAATGACCAACACCTGGCAGTTTCATTTAATTGCAAGTTGGGTACCTTGGAAGAAGAAAAAAACCCTTGCTGACTTGCAAGCTTGCAAAATTTATGTTCCAAATAGCTCTAAAAGCTTGTAAGCTCAGGGCAGATATAATTAATGCAGCAAGTTTAGCTGGAGCATCAGTGTGGCTGCACAGGTAAATTGATTGTTTGGGACAAGTGAGCAGGCCCAAAGGCTGGGGCTGTCCCTGGCTTTGAGGGGAGGAGCAGCTCCCTCAGGGGGAGCACAGGAGGAGCACAGGCTGTGACACCACGACACTCAGCCCGTGCAGAGCCCACGGACAGGGCTCCTGCTGCTGGTAGATCATAATATATTTGTCTGTTTAGCAAATGGTGTGGAGTATCCAGCCTTCTCTGACCCCAGGAATATTTAAAAGCAGCTCTGTGGAGAGCCAAACTATAAATCATGCTAAGAGTGATTAAACAGATTATCTTTTAGGTTTATAACTATTTAAAGGCTGGGAAAGTCTGTAGCCCAAAAGATGTACTTGGTGTGATTTCCCTGAAAACTCAATCAACAAAATATCTGTATTAAAAATCAGCAGAGAGGATCACACTACAGAAGCCTTGTCCTTTTATCCTCCTAGCAGTTGCTTTTGGCCATCACAAGGGACCACCCAGCTCAAGTCAAACCTCACCCTGAGCCAATACGTTGGAGATAGATTCTGATTCTGCTCTCAGCATCAGATGACTTTTTTTAACAAATTTTCCACCTCAGAGCAAAAAAAAAAAAAAAAAAAAAGAGAGAGGACATCAAGTAAAAGTTTAACACTTCTAAATATCAAAACATCTTTCATTTGAAACCTTCATTAAATTCTGGAGATCCCATTAATGGTACAAGCAAGATGCTGGATGGTAAAACAGGAATTGTGCATATGTCAGTCCTAAATTGCCATGTAGTATAAAATCCTCATATTCCCTTCACATCTAAATACATCAATGGAAGTATCTATTGTACCACTCCCAAAGAAATCTCAAGACTCCTTCAAGCCCAGTAGTGAGCCTCAGGCACAACCAGCACAGAATGCTATGAAGAAATCAGCTCTGATCTATGCAACAAGTGAGCTTTATGTAAGGAAAATTGGAGAAGTATTTATTGGATAAAAAGATATATTCATTTTAATTCAAGTTTTTCTGTTGCCACCATAGATAAGTAAGGGAAAGAGGCATATGGCATTGTTCATTTACTTCCTCATTTTAGCAACTTTCGCCATTATTATCTACTTAATATAACTTTCTCCCTTACTTCATAGCTTTTTTCATTTCTTGCACATATCCTAATTCAGCAATCATAAGCGATCCCCAACAATATGCCACCTTATGACTCTTGCAACAACTTTGAACACATCCTCATATGCAAATATTTCAAGACTCTTCCAGTTTGCATTGCTTTGGATTTGCCTGCCATGTTCCCATCTACCATCCAAGGAGATGTATTTATTGTCTAAAGCCTGCAAGATCCTGCAGCCTCCATTCTCCAGTTCAGCCCAGCCTCAGCATGTTTATCTGTTTTAGAGGGGCTGCACTGTTATTTCTACTCAATGAGCAGGCAGCAGGATGTGCATGCTATTCCTGTTCCTTACAAAGCATTAATTTTCTAATTTCACACATTAACACTATTTCTGTAACATTTACAGCCTCTGTGTTTTCTCTACAGAGGTGGTCATGGTCCATTATTAAGCTTTTCATTAGAACTGAATACCTAAACTAATAAAAGCTGGGGATTGTCAAAACATTACATGGTACCACGCTTAAAATATAACACCAAAATGTAATTTCCTTTGCACTGCTCTTTCCCCAAATGTCACTTCATGCCAAGACAGCATTTACCATTAATATGATCAAAATTTAAAATCAAATATTTTTAAAATTCAGGAACTTGAATAATTCAATTAACTAATTTCATAAATATTATTAAGTATTAAAAGTAGCTCAAGATTTCAACTTTCAGACATTAGAGAATAATATATAAATCAAAGTACAGAAATCTTTTTTCCATTGCTCATTGCCCCTTAACTTCAAGTTTCGTCAACATCTCCACATTTCCAGCAGCTCCTGTGTGCACAGAACTGGTTGTAATCATAGTTTTACACAGATCTGGTTTCACACAGATCTCCTGGATCTCACTTGGTGGCAGATGTTTTCAGGCTTTCACATTGTGTTAATGTTCTCAGGTTTGGACCCATCTTTGAGCGCAAGGTTTTCGGAGTTGTTTCCCCCTTCTCTCTGGAGATCTTCTGCTTGGCTAGTAATTCACAGAAACCTGACAGATTTCTATTTTAACAGCCTCCATTAGGATTTTTGCATTTTGGTAGACTGGCTGTGAAATGATGAAGCACAGAATGCAGAATTATGGGATGGAAGGGACCTCTAAAAAATTCCTAGGTCCTTCCCAAATCCAAATCAACTCTAACTAGTCATTCCCAACAGAAATTAGTCTTCCCTTTCTTCTTTAAAAAGAACTGTAATCTCTTCCAGAAAATACTTCACTGTTTCAATGTCACCACTGAAAGACAGACAGTCTTATTAACCAACCCGAATTTCTAACTAAATTTTTTAGGGCTAACCTTGAGCAATGGAGGTGCACCCACAGGTGCTGGCATTTGATTCCTTGCAAGGGAGGGTGTGCACCGTGTCTTGGTGGAGAGCCAGGGGAACAGGAGCACCCAGCAAGAGGCTGCAGGATGTCCCTCTAAGGGATTTGTTTCATACACATCACACCCACACTAAGGACTCACTGCAATAAAGGGGGAACCTTTCAAACAGGTAAGAGTGATGATAGATTAACTCCAGCAAAGTCACACTTGGATAATGGCTCTAAGGCTTTTTATCACAGAAGGAACTTCATCTTCATGGCATTAAAAAACAACCAACCATGGGACCGTAAGAAAATGAAACATGAAAGAATGACAAGAAGAATGTGTGAGAAAGCCCCTGCTCATCAGCCAGCAAGCTGAACCACAAATAAACACCTCAGGCACTCCCAGGTATTTATGGGGCAATAGCTTCACGCAGCTCAACGTATCACATTCAGTCAGAAATGATAACATTAAACCACACAGATTTGCTACCTAAAAATATTGCTCCTGAGAAATTTTGTCTAATATTGTGCATTTAAGGTGACATACAGCATGGATAAAAACAGCAGACAAAGCAGGATGAGGATCACACCCACAGTACAATGTGTGTGTGTGAAGGATGTGCAGCAAAAGTGTGAATTTCTGGCAAATCCGTCTTGTCAGTAAAATGATGCAACAGAGATGCGAGAGGATCCGATGCAAAACAGCCTAAGAATTAGGAAAGACTCAGACTGGAGGTTTTAACAGCATTAAGTCCTTACCTGTTTGGGGCTCCCCAAAGCTTAAAACAACAGGATAACACAGTGTCCACTCCAAAAGCCAAAGAAAAAATTAGAACATCACTTTCTCTGAAGTGTTTTTGCCCTCAGTTTACAGCCAGTGTGACTGTGAGTATACAGACACAGCCCTTTCCTAGTGGGGACAGTGCCTGCTGAGACTCCGCAGGGCTCTGCCCTGAGTCAGCTCCTCTGGGCAACCCCTCACACTCTCCCTGCTCGTGGTCCCCTGTCCTTCCTCCACCCTGCTCTCATTTCACCCCCCAGCACTCACATCCAGGAGCTGCAGTACCACATACAGACCCAGTCCTGCCAGTGCAGCCCTCAGAGGGTTAAATTTGGGCTCCAGCAGTTCTTCCATCACCTTCTCCAGCTCCCACTTTCAGCGCTGCTCAGCAGCCCTTCATGCTGTGTTTCCTGGCACTGCAGAGAAGAGAGTGCTCTTGAGGGGACACCAGTGCAAGGTCCCACAGGAGCCTGTGCCAGTAGTGCTGTGCACCCTCCAGCAATCTGAACATCTTCTTGTATGTGATGGTGTTTGAGCTACACAAGGCACCTGAGAGTGCACAGAGAATGGGAAAAAGAATTTTTCTCAGTTGTAAGTGAAGTCACTTTATAACAACACACTGCAGGAAAAACCCTTCTGAGGTATTTAGTTTTTCATACTGGCTGGGCCTTGAATGTCAGCCTCTACAGGAGAAGCATATGTAATTCCCCTCCCTGTATCACTTATTCTGATACCTGTTAGGGATGGAGTTGTAGAGTTACTGAAATATGTAGTAGCACAGAATGATTAACTATATGTAATAACTGGAAATACAAAGTACTGGCTTTCCCAAGTATCTTGATAGTATTAGATATATCCCTGCAATTACACATCTAATACTGACACTGTAATGAGTGAGATAAACTTAGAAAATACTGAAGAGAGCAACTGTTTATTGTTAATGGAACTCAAATAAAAATGAATGGAAAGGTAAGCTGTTCCTGCAGTCCAAGAGGACTTTGCCTAAGCTCTTAGATGGCAGGGGTTTACTCCCAGCACACCTTCTGCCTCTCTTTTGGGGAAACGCCTATGGACAGGCTCAAGCACTGCAGTATTCAACACACCCCTGTGGAGGTTATCTTTGAATGTTTGAATGGCAGCATGCTAGCTGGTTGTTTCATCAGCAATGCCTTACAGAAAATAAACACGTTTGGCTTTTTAAAAACAAGTTTTCCAAACATGTTTCCAGGGCTCTTTATATAGGAAGAAGATTATTTATTCCATATTCTGCCACATAAGCATGATGTCTGACAGCAGAAATAGATCCTTTCAGCAATGATAAATTTATAATGGCATACAAGAGTTTTGACTGCTTGTGAAGTTCCCTAATTAATTCTCATATAGAGTTCCATTGGCAACAAAATTTATGTTTTGAGATAATATAAAGCTCAGAGGAGTTAGTGAGCATGCTGTTCCTTTTTGCACATCTTGTGTTTAACGTCATGTATTGTTAATCTCTTTGCTCACTGAGGGGGGTATTGTTTATCACTCTAAAAACACAAACACACTTTCATTATTGGAAGGAATAACCCTCAATAAGGCTTAAGCTGCTAAGTGGCTGCACACAATTTAGGTGTGTCCTGAGGCAGTAACCTAAATGTCAATTACCCCAACCTGAATCTTAGTTTAAGAAAATCCCGTTTTGTAGATTTTCTTTAATCTCCTTTAAAATCAGCCTTGAAAATATGTTGGCCTTGATTTTGCAGCAGATAGTAGACCTCTAGTACAGACTGAATTGTATGTAGCTACACTGAGTTGTGTGTAATTCCTGATAATTCTTTATAAATCAAGACAACAAACATTTGGTCTGTAATATTTGCAGGAGGGTGCCAATTGCAGTCTGTAAATAACAGGTCTAATTGTTGCAATGCCTGTACTACACTGAAAATGCAAATCAACTGTTAGACATTTTAAAAGGTTCTTAAAGAGGTATTTTAAGCATTTCATCTGATCTATAGAAGTTTTGCCTAACTTTCTCCACATTGGTGTCCCAGTCATTTTGCTCAAGGAAATTCTAGCTAAGATTGACATATTTTTAAAAACCCAGACATTAATATCAGCACATTTAGTAGGAAATGTATCCTGCAATGATCAAGGCTATTTTTTGGTACAAGGAGATTAAGAACTTGACAAGTTTTTAGTGTTCCTTTACGAGACAGAAAAAAACTCAAACATACATGGCCACTAATTCATGAGAGGATAGCAAATGCAAGGACTTAACTCTGCAATGGCAAACACAAAGGAGGGTGTTGTGCAGAGGAAATGGTCGGACTAGAAAGTCCCTCCTGAAGAGTTACAATTCTTCTATAAATTTTTAGCAATTTGAGCAGTTCCAGACCCAGCTTTATCAAATTTACATCTGGAAAACAAATTCTGGACCTGATAGCAGTGCCATGCTTCAGTAAGGATATTCCAGTGGCCTACTCCATCTTATTTTTCAAAGTTCAATCTCCTTTCAGCAAAGTGAGTAGCTGGTTTAAAATGCAGGAGTAAAAAAACTTTGCAGATTTAAATTGACTGGGAACTACAGACTGATCCAAACTACGCTGAAATCCCACTACACTGATTTAGTGTAGACACCATCACACCAGGCAGTTCCTCCTCCCTGGCTTCCAGAAACAGCTTCTGAATTTGGGATCTGGCTTGAAGATCAGGAGGTTCCTCCAAACACAGAGCAGGGAGAGGCAGAAAGGTTTGGGGAAGAAGACTAGCAATTTCTTGGTCAGCTTGGGGTTTACCTTTAATATTTGATGAGTGAATTTAACCATGATCTGGCAGTGTTTCATCAGAAACTGGTACAGACAAAACTGGTGCCAGTGCAGGAAACCAACACTGATGGAAAGAAAATACATCGTAATTCCACTCAACACCCATCCACAATCCAGCAGCCTGCAGGCAAGCCTTCTGGGAGCACAAATTACATGTTTAAAAGAAGAAAAATCAGCTGGGAGACATCCATTTTGTTTTGAAACCCATGTAAAATTTAGCATCTACAAAGGATAGGGCAACAAGTGTTCTCAGAGGTGTTAAACTGAAAGTTTAAGAGCAGAAAAGTAAATAGCTGAAGTAATCAGAAAAGTTGTTAGACTTTTAATGCTAAATTTAAATTTCCACATTCTCCCTAAATTTCTCTTTTTAAAAAGTAGAAATTTGATGAACTGAAGCAATGAAGACAAAGATGAAATCCAGCACAATGCCAAGTTCCACATAAGATGGTGATGCAAATATCAAAATAACATTCCTTTTATATTATTTTATCCTTGTTGTCTATCACATTCACCCTGCTTAACTCAGCCTACAAATTCTGCCCAAAATATCTATATACATTTACATATAAAAGTTAAGAAAAAACTAATACAAGAAGAGATGGTACAGATAATTCTCAGACTGCAGCCTGAGCTTTTTTGGTTTTGTTGGGTTTTCTTTCACGGGATTTTACATCTCTTCTATCCAAAAAATTTAGGTCAGTTCTAAACTTTTTCTGCTGCTGTGTGAGAGAATAGCAGAGGTAATGAATTTACATTACCTACAGGGTTTGACCTCTATCAATTTATTTTTTCATTTTTGTACCACAGTTTTCCCTGTCCCTTCTGATTATAATTTCCTCTATTGTTTGTACCTGTGCTGTGTTCTTGCCCTGGCAACAATGCTGCCATCTGCTCCTCACATCCCAAACTGTCAGCCAGGAAATGCTGCATTCCCTACAGACCATTCCAAGCTCCAGATATACACTGACCAGCTGGATGTACTTGTTTGTCTATTAACCAGCTGGAGAGTGATCCAAGCTATCAGAATAGTCCAAGAAATTTAAGAAAATCAAACAAGCCTTTCCCACCAAGAAGTTGTAATTTTCAGATAGAACATAGAGAGGAGGTAAAGAAAGGTGCCTTAAAATGAAACCTCTCTCTCCCTCAGGCCAGGCACTGTGCCTAAGCACATCCCATTTTCAGCCTGAGGAAGAAGTCCAGTGTCACATGCTGCTGAGAATCAGCTTTCCACAGGGCTTTCCTGAAACCTACACTGAGCTGAAGCCTCTCATTGTACCCAGTAACAGCTCCTTACTGCAGAGGGGACACAGCATTTCACAAAACCTGTTCAAGACTGATGCACCATCGGTGGATAAGATGGAAAATACCCGAGGCAGCCACAAAACTCTCCTACTTACGGCAGCACGTCCTTGGGATGTTGCTCAAGACTTGTCCTTCAATTTCCTTGTGCCTCAGAAGTAAAAAAGTACTCACATTTCCTTGCAAAGCACATTAACATCTCTACATGGGAAACATTTCACAGGTGATAACTGTATTATGCAGACACACACCTTTGCCTGCCATTTATCAGCTGAAATGCATTTGCTCTTAACCAGCTTTCTGTAAATGGAGATTGTCCCATCAGCTTTCCTGCCTGCTAAAGGCTCACTGGCAGTGTGTATATTATAAGTGCAATTTGAAGGATTTTTCTCATCTTGTTAAGTTACTTGGAAAATGAGAGCAGAGATGAGACTAATTGAATGGTTATAAGGGGGAAAATGAGGTTTGCTTTTCATTGTAGGAGATGTTACAGGCATTTGCTGCAACAAAAACCCAACATATAAAAATAGTAAAACTTCTTCCAATTCTGCTTTCCCTAACAAAGCAGTTGCCACACCAAATTGTAAAATATAAGCTCACATTAGTCCTTCTTACAACTCCTAATACTTTCCTACAACAAGTATGTCAAAAATATAGCCCATGAGCTAGACTGATCCTTCCAAGTACTTTAATCTGGCCTGCAAAATCCACAGAGCATTGTAATCCGGATCTGGTCTGCCAGTCAGCTCTGAGGTCTCCCTGTGTGTGCAACTTCACTGAGAGTCACACAAGCAAGTGGGAGTAGAGGGAGGATCAGGGTGTATTTGAAAGGAGTGAGAACCTGTGGGAGCAGCACACAGTGCACCATGACACCATCTCTGAGCAGCTTTCAGGACCCTCTGGCCACAGAGGCTTCTCCCAAAGGTTTTTCCAAGGAGCCCTGCTGCCCAGCACCCCTGATTCCACAGGGAGGAGTGGGGGAACAGCTTTCCTGTGATGTGTGGCAGCCCAGCCTCCTTCACCATACAGTTTTACTGTGGAACACGGGACAAGTAAACCACTAAAAATAAAAGGAACTGCAATGCTTTACCAAAACTCCTCACTTGATATAGATTTCACAGCTCCCAATTAAGTCCAGTATTCCATGAACATACCAATATGAGCAGAAGCTGCCCTGTGCAATAACATCATCACTGCAGGAATAAGCATTTCCACCCTTGAATGGGTGTCACTTTGCAGTGTTAATTGCCACTGGTACTTCTCTAAATTAGTGGACTATTAATAGATTGCTGCTGAAGAGAGTTACACTGGAAGAGCTTTGAAAGGAATCCTTGTGCTTACAGGCTATTTAGAGTCAGCATTCCTGCTTCAGACACCTAAATTTGCAATTTCTCATGCAGTCTCAGCTGATATAAGACCCTGGTGAACAGGCAGGTCTGCCCTCTTCCACCACACAGGAGGAACCTGCAGAGCATCACCTCTTCTCCAGCATGGGGGTGAGCAACCACTGAAGACAAGCCCAAAGCCCAGGTTGTTTCAGCCAGACCACTGAGCTGCCCTGCCTCAGGTCAGGATAATGTGGCCATTAAAGGAATGCAGATGACAGGACACAGAGCTGTAGCAGACCATCCCCTCCCTTAGCACAGTGTGTTCAGATTGGCTGCAATCTAAATCCTGGCAAATCGTGCTCCAAGTTAGAAGCTGACATGGGAGCACACACCTATTCCTCCCAAGAGAACACAGTGTTGATGGAAACAACCTACTCAACCCTCTCCCTGTCCTCAGAGGATGAGGTTCCACATACACATCTAAATGGCAGCAGGAAGTTCCTGGATCTAGCACTGCCATCTTTCTACTTCCCCAAGTACTTAAGCAGCATTATTCAACCTTTCCTCCCCTCCCTTGTTTAGAGAATGTAAAGCTAGGATTGAAAAGTAAGGCAGAAGTAAGTGAAGTCATCTATCAGCCCTTGATTTCATAAAATATCTCAGGGAGACAGCAGGTTATAACTAACAATAGGTCTTTTTTCCCCCTAAAGAAGTCTCAGGAGACATCATTTGAAGGTGGTTAAAAGAAATAAAATAGGTTGTCTCTCCATGGGCAAAGTAGGAAAAGTAGGTTTTTATCTGGGGGTGCTGCAAAAAGAACAAAGGAAGAATATCTGCTGATTCATCACGACACTCAAACAGCTCTAATTCTCCAGAATTTGCAGCACCCAGCAATCAAGCAATAGTGCTGCTGAGAGGAATTTTAACCAGCACTACAACAATCAAACAAAAGCAACACCACTGCAAACTACTTTCAGATGACATCTACTGCTAGCCCTACATAAATTTGTTGGCGTGCAATAATAATGATAATGATAACAAGATTCTGCTGCAAGTCAGCTCAAGGGTCTTCCTCCTGGGGGAGTAAAATTATCAATTCCACAATAATCACTGTGGAGAGTCACTTGAGAGCTATGTCAGTCAAGGGAGAGCTCCCTGGTCAGCATTTTTAGGATAAAAATTATTACCAATAATGAGTGTGGTCTGGAAAGCAACTGTGATGGGGAAAAGAGAAAACAGATGGACTAAAGGGAGAGACTTGTCATTACTTACAAGTAATGCTTTGGATATCAGCCATGCCATCCATGATCTCTGAGAAGGAGCAAGGCATCTCTCCTTTCCATCCAGCCTGACAAACTGATAAAGTTTAGAACTGGTACAAAACAAAGACTGAAAAAATCTTCCAACATATTTGATTAACCTTCAGGATTAGCAGTGTTTGTACTGCAATATTTAAATACATATTTCACTTCTCTCTAGCTAGAGAATGGCATACCTCAAGGATTTTTTTTTTTTAAGGATGATATTGGTAATTACTGACATCCTCCTTTTTAATAAGAGGAGAAAGTCTTGCATGAACCATGAGCAAGCACCCACATAATAAAGTTTATCCTTTTTTGAAATAATCATTAATTCCTTGCATCTTGTCAAGGCCTTTGTCTTGCAAAGCATCAGCTGACTGTAACTTCCACCACCTTGGTGACTACAGGGTAATGCTCAGCACCATACAAGTAGGAAATTTAATCACAAAACAGAAATAACAGGTAGGCAACAGACTGTTGAAAGTAATCATGTGAGAGAATCTCATTCTTGGGAATGTACAGGTTCACCTCTACCAGAATGTCAGATTTTCACCTCCTTACCCCAGCTGCAAGAGCAGACACACCTGTTCTGTACTTTGCTCCTTTTCAGGGCTGTCAGCACTGCCTGTGTCCAGCCAGAGCCAGGGGCCATGCAGCTGTCACTGCTGCCTGAATTTTCCATGCTGCAATTTTCCATGCTCAGACTGATGTGCAGGCACTCTGAGGCTGACTTTATCCAAGTTTGGTAATGATGGCAAGAAGTTCAGCCTTTTATAAGGGTGTTCAAGGCTTAGATACAGTTTCATTCTTCCACCTTGAAACATCTGAGCAGAATGCCTAATTTAGGAGACTAGTCATTTTGTACTCCCTCAATAGTAAATGCAGATAGGCAGACACCTCCAGAAAATTAGCAGATTGGAGTCTGAGTCACACTCTGGGGGTGTTTGTCTCTCCAGCGACATAAAGGAACCCGAGGGTTTCACTCCTGACGGGCAGGGCAGTGACTCCCTGATCCCTCCAGCGAGGCAGGACAGGCGTGGGCTGCCACCCTGAGGCTTGGGATGAGCTCCCCCCGCAGCTGGGAGGGGCTGAACTCTGCTCCTGGCGTTTAACTGCTGGTGGTGTCTGAGATATCAGCACAAGCTTGCCCTGGATGGGTCTGTTCCTACCAGGGGATGCTTTATCAAAGAGACAAACAGTATAAAAAGTGACATTTTCATTACATCCCTGTGCAGGAGTTTCAGAGACGATTAAGCAGACTGCAAATGAGGGAAATTACTTTGTGAGAAAATCTTAATTGATTTTAGTTCCTACCTTCAGCAACACTTACATTTGTTTCCTTAGAATTTTACTTGCCTGTTGTATAGGATTTTACAAAACTTATTGTACATGAAAAACGAGGTAGCTGTGAGCAGCGATAAGGAAAATACAGCTTTATCTTAAGGTACCAATCCCAACACAGTACAGATGGGAACAACTGTTGTGATGTGTTTGTGAAGAAGTTGAATTCTACTTTTCAGTTCTCCATAGGGAGGTTTCCACCAGAGCTGGCCAAGGCACAGCCTGAACCTCAAACCCATCTCCTCACATTTGCAGTCAGACACACTGCTGAGGGATCCTTGTGTCATGGTTTCTGTGGGTTTTGATAACAGCAGAGTGGCAGGATTCACTTGTCCTGTTTTCCTTTTTTCCTGTTGCTGTTGTATCCTGTATCCTGTTGGATATAGAAAACCTCTTTTCATGTTACAACAGCAGGGCCATTCCCAACACACATAGACACCTCACACAAAGGGAAATTTTAGTGACTACAAGTAGTGTTGGTGATATGACATGGATTTTAATGGAGTCAAGAGGTCCCCTCTGAATGTTTCACCTTCCAAAACAGAACTGAAAAAAATGAGACTGCCAAAGAAAGAACGCAGTGTCTACTGTACCCCCATCTCAGCTCTACCTCTTGGACTTTTACAGACTGTAGCTCAAAAGAACAATCCCTGTAGGAAAATAAAATCAGTTATTTTATTAACCATCTTTTTTTTCAGTTCCAAAGACTATATTTTCCTTTCTAGAAAACGAAACAGATAACACTGAGGTTGAAGTCTCTCTTTTATATTTGTAACCTTCTCCCCAGTCATTGTCCCAACAGTGTGAGCATACAGTGAGTCCTATAGCCTGCTCCTGCCAGGAATGGACAGGCACAAACAGAGTTTTCATAACAACTGGGATAAAAATCTTTTTATGCCACCCAGCTGGCAACTTGCCACAGGGAGAACAAAACAAACCAAAAAATACCAAACTCCCCCCCCCCCCCCCCCCCACTACAGCCATGGAAGTGGTGCAAGTATAGATCACATATAATTAATAATACATCACAAATAATTGGTGATGCACTAAAACAGCAGCAGAAGTCCATGGGGATCTGAAGTACTGCTAACAAAGCAATACATTTTGTGATTCAGCAAGCTGGAATTTTAATGCCTTCAAGCCTGAAATAGAAATGTGGTCAGCTGGCACAAAGAAAAGTTTGATCTTTCTTTTAGTATAATGGCAAATTCTCTATAAATGCACATAAATTTCAAAGGTATAGAACTTTTCTATGTGACTCAGTAGAAAAAGTGAAGCTTAAAACTTTTGTCAATTTTACTGAAAATTGTACACTTTAGATTACAAATAGATTCCAAGCTAATGCTAGGCTTCCATTCACAGAAGCAGCCTTGAGATATTTGTGAAACTATTAAATTCAATGGAAACCAGAGAATTATTTGCCCTATATATTGGAATAATCTTTTTAGAATTTTATATGCTGTGAGAATACAAATAGTAAATAATAATAATAATAATAATAATAATAATAATAATAATAATAATAATAATAAATCAGCTTGATTTACATAGACTTCATTTTCCAGTTTTTTATACTATAAAAACTGAAGTTACAATGACAACTTTAAATGCTACATTTCAAGTTTTTGAAAATTCATAACTCTATTACTGTATTAAACACTATTTTCCACTTGGTATTTCTAGAAGATGTATAATAGATTTGCAGCATCATTTAGGAAATAAATTCGTCATGCTTTTCATTAAACTGTACTAAGGGGAAGAGGCAACCTTTCTCTATTATTGATTCTCATGGGCAGTCTAGGGTGAAATTTTTGATGTAGTTTTTCTGAGGATTAAAAAGGTGAGCATAAAAAATGTATTATTGATTGCACACTGCAAAGTACAGTATACTGCTCATCCAACTCATATATTATTGATTAAAACACTCAACAGTCCTAACCTTTCACTTGGTTGCTCCAAGGTAATTTTTTTTGTGAGGATGTCAAGATACTGTGCTTACAGATTATACTTCCTAGGGAGCTTGGAAAACTCATGGAGCAGCTACTGAAGCTCTTTAAAAAGGCTTAGTTGATAATTTTAGAGTCCCTACACGTTCAAAGAAGGGGCTGGTTGGGACAGAAGGACACCTTCCCACTCGTGTGGGAGATGTAGTTGATGGAGCACCCAACCCATATAAACCGAGGGAAACTTCATAACTGGTCAGGCACACAGACATGTCTGTATGCTAAACCCAAAAGCAAAAGGTGTCTGAATTTTACACCTCTATGCCTGGAACAAGACTAGAATGAAAATACTTTAGGAAGTAGCTCCTGGGTCAGACTCCTTTTCCAAAATTCTGGAACAGGTTATGTACCAGCAATTGACCAGAACTGAAACATGAATTATGATCTGAACAAGTGAGGTCAGATCCTGTGGTTGTCTCCACGTTGCTGGATTCTTACACCTCACAGGCCTGTCTTCTCAGCCACAGTTAGACTTTGCACACTGCATTCATCTCCTTTCCAGAATTATCTAAAATAAGGTGTATATTTATTACACTTGGTACAAGGAAACAAAATATTGGATGATGAAATAAAAACATAGAGTTACTACAGAGAATCCCTTCCTGAACTGGTCTGAGGTTTAGAATAGGAAGTAAGCAGGAACATGATCTTTCTGCTCTGTAATCCGAGGGCAGAAAAAGAAACTTTTACTTATAGAAAACGAATGAAGATACAGAATCACAGCATGGTTTGGGCTGGAAAGGACCTTAAGGACCATGCACTTCTACCCCCTGCCATGGGCAGGGACACCTTCCACTAGACCTTCCAGCACCTTCCACAGGCTGCTCCAGGCCCCAGTGTCCAACCTGGCCTTGGAACTTCCAGGGATGGGGCAGCCACAGCTGGTCTGGGCAACCCATATCAGGGCCTCCCCACCCTCACAGAGATGGATTTCTTCTTAATATCCCATCTAACCCCTGGCAGTGGGAAGCCATTCCTTCTTGTCCTGTCCCTCCAGGCCCTTGACCAAAGTCTCTCTCCAGCCTCTTGGAGCCCCTTTTGGCACTGGAGGAGGTCTCCTCAGAATCTTCTCTACTTCAGACTGAACACCCCCAGCTCTCCCAGCCTGTCCCCAGAGCAGAGGTGCTCCAGCCCTCTGAGCATCCTCATGGCCTCCTCTGGACTTGCTTCCACAGCTCCACATCCTTCTTGTGTTGGGGCCCAGAGCTGGAGGCAGCTCTGCAGGTCTCAGGAGAGAGGGTGAGAACCACGTCTCTTAACCTGCTGACCACACTTCTTTATATGCAACCCAGGACATATTTAGCAAAAAATGCCTTTCCACAATGACTAACACCTCACAGAAATCCTACTGGAATATTAAAGTCTGCTATCATAATAAATATCTAACTCTACATAAGGATAGAAGTGACAAAAATAGCATCATCAGGGTATGACTACTTGACAGAATTCACAGAATGATTAATCCAATGAAAAAACCTGAACCTTGTGGAGCTATGGAAGAATTGATTGAGTGTATCAATTCAAAAGTGTCTCTAAATAAAACAGGCTACCAGCCTACTCACGAAAAGACTGTAGAATATTTCTCATCATGTATTTCATGAATGATGTGAACATTTTAAAATAAATTGGAAACAATTGTTTCCAATTCACTGGCCTTCAATTCAAATCACGAAAACCAAGTTAGAAATCCTTAAAACACAACTTTGGAAACATCATTTGTCTACATTTGGCATCATGATTTCTACGTTGGTTGAACAAAGCCAAAATGAAAAATCAGAACAAGAGAATTACCCAAGAACCCGGCCAGCACCACAAATCACTTCATCACAGACTCAGCAGTGGGGCTGGCCTTGATTGGATTGCTTTGCCATTTAGAAGAGATTACTCAGGGCCAAATAGCAAACTGTTCTGCTGATATAGCATAAGGTAAAATTAGAAAATTCATTGAAGTTAATCTGCTCCATGGCCTGGCTACAGAACTGCCACAACCAATTGCACATCTGGCAATGATTTTGAGTGAGAGCTCTGGCATTCAGTGATCCTTCTCTGCTCAGCACTGGTGAGACACATTTGGACTGCTGGACCCACTTGTGGGCATACAAGGGAGTCTCATGTGAGCCCAGCCAAGGGCCACCAAGGCAGCGAAGGGAGTGCAGTATTGCTTATGTGAAGAAAGCCTGAGAGCTGGGACCTCTCAGACTAGGGAGGGAAGGGTTCATGACTGTCTCATTAATGTGTGCAGTAGCTGATGTCAGAGTGCAAAGATGACTGAACCTGACCCTACTTTGTGGTATCCAGTGAGAGACAAGAAAAATATGGGCACAAATTGAAACACAGGAGCTTCTGGTCAAACACAAGAAAAGAACTTTTCACTCTGAAGTTTTCAAGCCCTGAAACAGGTTGCCCAGAGACATTGTGGAATCTCCATCCTTGGAGATTCTTCACACCTGACTGGACCTTGCCCTGAGTAGCCTCAAGGTTTTTGTTATCCTGTGATCTCATAGTTTGAGCAAGCAGCTCTGAAGATGCCATGAGGGGCAGAATGGAAGGAGAGGGGCAAAAGGAACATCAGGCAGTGAAAACTGAATATGTAAGAGTCCATTTCTTCCTTCACACTGCTGTAAAACAGGAAGAGACCAGAGAGCACAGGGTGGCTGTGCAGCTGCAGCAAGCAGAGCAGATGCAAGCTCTGAAAGACTAACCAGCTCCCAGAGCAGCACTTTAATATCTCTTTGACTGATCTGCAATTTCTGCTAGTTTCAGGCATCAGTCACCCCAAACCCCACATTTCCTTAAATTCTGTGTTCCTAGACATGCCTGGAGAGGCGGTGGAGTCACCTGAACAGAGAACACAGTGATCCAAAGCGTGGGCAACCTCCTGCCTACCACATGAGTAGTTCAGCTCTGAGAGGCTGCATTAAGTGCTGAGTGCAGAGGCACCCAAGGAGGTTACTGTCTCATTCAGCCAATTATACTTGTCTTGTTCCACCTCTCAGTTTTTAATTTCTTTTGCTCAAAATTATGCTTAAAGAACCCCTCTGTGTCCCATTTGGAAGCACACCCTGGTAGTCCAACAAGGGACATACGTCAGTGCTTGCTGCCAGGCTTTGACCAAGAACCTGTGTTAAAGAGGGGAGGGAATTCTGACAGCTGAGGATCAGGACAGGCTCTTCACCCCTCTGCTCCTCAGGTGTCAGAGATGCACTGACAGTAGGAGGATAGCACAGGTTGTCATAGGACAGGTAAGAAGCCACAGCTGGAGCCTGATGTAGAGGAAACCTGAAGGACACAACTGTCAGAGACAGGCAATAGTGGGGCTGCTCTGGCAGCTGTAGGAAGGAGGAGACCCCAGACATTTCCATAAGGTGATTTTCCTACTCTGGTTACTTCTGCCTTCCAAGCCCTCACACACAGGGAAGCAGCAGAGGAAGGAAAACTGCTCTCACTGGAGCTGATTCCCTGGGCTCAGCACATGCGTGTAAGGATAAAGATGATGTGGCTGGACTGGCAGGGTGTGTGCACACCCCATCTGGCAGAGGGCTGTTCCCCCTGTTCAATTCTAGCCAAGCTAGAGGGAAACCAGAGCTGCATGCTCCTGGATAACCTGGGACTGGGTGCTCGTGGCACTGTGAGGACATCTCCAAACCAGCCAGGAAGGCCTCTGAGAAACGTGTGTTGAGACAACAAGCAAAGCTACCTACAGTATGATTTCCTGTAGTGAGCTCAGACCATCCTCCCACTCCCTTTCCTCCCAGCCTCAATAAAGATATGTCAGATTTACTGGATCATCTCTCCTGCCTCTGCGTCAGGGAAACTACTAGATTTTGCAAGTGAATCTCCCAGATAAGAAATGCAAATCAATTTGTCTCTTTTTCCTTTATTGTGCCAGCACCGAAAATATGTTCTTTGGGATTAAGCAGAGGATTGTCAGGCTGCACGAAGGCTGCGGGGGAGAAGGGAGGGGGCAGAAAGGGTGAAGTGAGGGGGAAAGAGAGAGAAATCTGTAAACCCAAAGCAGTTTGTGGGAATGAACTGTGCTTCATTTCTTCACAAAATCTTGGAATAGAGATGAAAAAGCAATGACTAGATGAGCACTGACAGCAGCATAAAGCAGCAGGCACCACCTGAAAAACCCAGGTGGCATTTGCACTGCTCTTAGTTTATTTTCCAATAGCGAAATCTCCTCTTTTTGATACATTACTGTTCTTTGATGTTTGAGAAGTATTTTGACTCTAACAGTCACCAAGGAAATCTTGCACAAAAAGAAAGAGAAAAGGATCCAAAGGAGAAGCAGAGCAAGGAGATTCACACATACTTCCAGATTATTTTTTCTAAATATACATGTGAAAAACAAAACCAAACCCAAAACACTTATCTCCACTGAAACAGTTCCTGCTTCCTCCCCATTTTCTTGCAAGACAGCAGGAAACCTTCATCTTACTGAAGGGCTTTAGTAGTTCCAGACACCTCAAAACTCAAATGTAATATACCAACCCAGAGCACTGCTTTGCCTCTTGTGAAATCTGGCATGGCCAAAGAAATTACATCAGCTCACACAAACTAAAATTCAGCTGAACGAGGTCAGAGTGATGCTTCAGTTGAACTGCAAAAGGCACCTGCACTCTCCTCCTCACCAGCCCTTTCTTCTGGAGCAAACCAGAACCCACTGGGATCCTAAAAGCCTTATTTATCCATTGTAATTCACTGCTATTGTACTGTGGCATTGAGAAATAACAGTCCAGGGGGTTATTTCATGACAACCTCATAAAAGTGCATAACAAGAGAAACAATAGAGCTGGCATCCAAAAACAAAACAATATTGGAATGGTTATGATCATCATGAAAAGTAATAGGCAAAGATTTTGTCTGAAAAGAGGCTGGCAGAAGAGAAGGAAGGCAATGGGGTGGTTTCCAGTTTGCAGTGTATAACATTCCCATGCAGACCTTTTCTTTTCCCTTTTTTACTCTCTGTGAGAATCCTATAACTTCTCCCTCTTTCGAAAACCTGTGCTCTGAGGGCATGACAGAAACTCCCAGTAAGTGTGAAGCACACACAAACTGCTTAGAAATTATTGCTAGAAAAATACAGGTATAAAACAGGTTTTAGCATCCTTTGCCTCTTTCAGCAAAAGGAAATCCAAGGAGCTCTCACTGACATCAGCCTGCATGGTATGGATCAGAAATGGTGATTTTCATACACTCATGAAACCAGATTTCCATCTACAACCACAACAGAATTTTGTTATATTAAAGATGTTAATCCATCTCCCCACCCTTCTGAAATACCTGCTTTAGTGAACAGTTCAAACTCCTGGGTTAGCTTGACTGCCTTAGTTTGCATTCCTGACTGGCCATCATATCTACATGCTTGGGGAGGGGGAAGGAAATAACAAAAGAAAGCACAGAAGTGCTTAGATCAGCATTAGCTCCCAACTATCTTGATGATGTAATACAGAACTCTGAGGTTATAGAAAGTATCCACATCCTCCAGAGTCACAGCTGCAGTGAGGGGGGCTTAACCTCCATCCCATGCTGTAACTGTGGGGAAAACGAACACTAGCACAGCTGGAAACCCTTCTTTTGTTTCCCCAGCACTGGGTGCTGGTGTCTGCTGGCTAGGTTTGGCAGGTGATTGGCACTGCAGAGGTGGCAGCCTGGGTGCTGGCTGGGCAGGGTGAAGAGAGCAAAGATAACAGAGTAATCTGCCTGAAAGACCATCAGCATTAAATATGAGCTGCCCTTGCACTTATGGCAAACTCATTATGTGACTCCTCCAGCCCAGCTAAAGAGCAGCTGCTGATTTGCATGCACCACCACTCAGGCCATGATTACTGCTGACATGACATGAGCTGTATAAAGGGCTCTTTCAGAAGGGATTGTGTAAGCTGAATAAAGACAGTTAGCTTTTACCCTAAAGAAAAAGCTATGCATCAAGTCTATTAGATTTGCATTGCACAAGAATTACTCCAAATAATGGATGAATCTTTAATGCTGCTACTGAAAAAAAATAAATTTCTACCAAACAGGAAGGTAAGGCCAAGTGAGAGGGTAATGGAGATTTATTTTTATTAATAAGGATTCAGAGGTCAAACCAAGGGTTTTACTAAAATGCTATTTATTAAAATGATTTTCCACTTGAATGGTTCATTGTATTTACCCAGCACTGCAAAGGTGCCTGCTAAGTCAGCCCAACCTGGGAAAGAGGTGCTTATAAACTGCCAGCTACTCCAGGCTGTCAAAAAATCTTTGCACTTAATTTAACATGTTTTGAAATAAAAGGGGGCAATCCTGAGCCCAATGGAGAGGATACCAAACCTGTTAATCATTTTGGGTCAGGATTTTTGTCTCTTTTTAAACATTCTGTAAGCAAATAATCCTGCTGGATGCAGAGTGCTCCAGAGAAGCAGCAAGGATGAGCAGGGCTCACTCTGCACTGCAACAGTGCTCTGCAGTGGAGACAGCCCAACCTCTAAGCAAGGAAAAGGTGAAGAAAGATACCAAAGGCTGGCTCTTAAGCAGTCAAAAAAAAAAAAAAAAAAAAAAAAAGCAGATTTAGGGCTAATTTGGCAACATCCCTAGACTGTAAAAACCCATATGGCAGCTTTGAATTTGGAAGGGTTCTTGATACAGTTTACAGGCAAGAGAGACACATAAAAATCTTCATGACCTTTTGGATGGGCACTTAACTACTAAGCAAAGCAAAACTCTCACTGTTATGTTACATTGTGAACGTCACTGAGATTTCTTTCTGCAGGTACCTGAGATAAAAGACTGTGTACCCCAAAAGGATGGACAGGGATGTTTGTGCTGGCTGAGATTTTCTCTTATGCAAAGGAGGTGAGATTGTAGGTGAAGGAGTAGAGGTGAAGCTACTGCAGTCAATTCAATTCTGACAAAATCCAGATAGGAAGCACAGAACAGACACCCTGATCAGAAGTGGCTGAATAAGCCTACAAAAGAGACAAGTTGCAAAATATTGGTCTGACTTTTGGCTGCTTGCTTTGCTGTTGTGTCTACTCAGAAACCCCTAAGAATATGGATATTCTGTTGCAATAGAGGAAAGAAAGATAGAGTCAATATTGTAACAAGGTGTTTCAATTTCAAGCCAGTGCTCTACATAGACACCAATTTAAGCCATCTCCAAATTCTTAAACATCAGCATGAAATTTTGCATTTAATCTAAACAAATGAGACAAACAAGTCACTCTCAGGGATTATTTGGGATGAATTCCCTTCAGAAAATGCTTGTCTGGCTCCACTGAAAAACTATAATACTATATAATAATATAGATACTGTGAATAATAATAATAATTATAATTATAACTTCTAGGTTAATAAAATAGTTTAAACAAATTGCCCTCTAAATCATACTAGCACAGCTTGTTGGGAAAGGAAACCAGCAGCCACCATCAGCGCTGCCACCAAGAAAAGCATTAGCAGATCTGTGGCCTCAAATCAGCCAGTATCAAAAGCATCAGGAGTAAACAGTTTCTGATATTTTAGAAGCCATTCCTGATATTATAGAAACAGTTTCTGATATTTTAGAAACAGTTTATGATATTTTAGAAACAGTTTCTGATATTATAGCTCCCCAAGGCCTTTGCTGGCAAGATTTGGTACAGAGCTATCAGCCAGTTTTATCAACAGGGGAAATGAGGTGTTAGCTGTGGGAAGGCTGATATGGTGCTGGTAGAGAAATGAGCTTTGCAATGACCAGTGCACTGCCCTAATTGTTCTTTTTATAGAACAGCTTAAGAAACAAAAACATAAATTGAACTAAACCCAGAGATATGCAAATCTTAAAATTATCATCAATGCAGTGGTGGCATTTAAAATAAAAACCATAGAATTTCCTGTGTTCTTTTCTCCCCAGACTTTTAATTATTCATGCCCAGCATCAGAGAATAGGGGAGAGCTAAAGATTCAGAAGCTGAAAAGGTCAACAGGGACAGTAGCCTGCAGGAAAATTAAAGGTATTTCTTGCTCTCCTTCAGCTGGAAATACAGACGCTGGGACCCTATCCAACAGGAAGGGCATCTGGGCTAAAGAGAATAGGCATATGGATTGATCTGTGCCAGAGTGGGCGCTGCCAGCAGTGGAAAAGCGCTACAGAGGAGGCAGGAGAGCATCAACGGGTTTGTCACAGTCCACAGAGATCTACACCAGGAAACTCCTGGGGTTCAGCAGTTTTCTCTCCCAACACAGGAATAGGGAAGGACAGGTACTTCTTCTCAGATTGGCACACATGGGAGGCTTGTGGTTGAGGGGGTCTTGATACCTTTGGAGCAGTGAGCTCAGACAGCCTGAGCAGAGCAAGGTGGGGGCATCCAGCACAGAGGCCTCGAGCTTGGCTGCCCTGCCAGAACTCACCCAAATTAAATAGTAGAATTAAGATGGTATTCCTAACAGTTCAATCTTTTCATCTCTTCCCCTTCTGCCTATTTTTCCTATTCTAAAAGGAAAAATTCTTAACTTAGGAAAAAAGAAGCCCTTGCTGCTTCCCACTCAGCTAATGCATGCCACCTTCTGCACCCTCCAGAGGGTCTGTTCCACAACTCAGACAAGTGTCTGCTGGCAATCCCAGCACTCACAAAAGTCATGAGTCAGGCATTAAAATCTACAGAGTTTTAATACCCTATATTAATAGATTTCTATTTGCCCTTGGGATATGAATTAGTTTTATTTCAGCTGTTAAACTGCTTAAAGAGCATACAAAGCATACCTTCAATTCATTGCTTTAAATAAGAGATGAAAAACTGACCTACCATTTGATATCAAGGTTGATCAGAACAGGAAAAGACCCGTAAGGCTCAAGGAAAGTCCTGGGAATTGCTCTGGGAAAGGGGTGCTCAATCACTCCCAGCAGCTGGACAGCTCCAGGCCTAACCTACAGTAGATTTTTGGTTGTAATGTCCCTGTGCCTTTTGTCAAATGACTTTCCTGCCTATCTCAGCATAAAGATAATGAAAAATTATATGTAGCCCATCAATTACTTATGCATTTTATATTAATATTTCAAGGTTTGTGTGCATAAATAAACAAAATTAATTAAAAATTTGCAATCTTTTTCTTCCCCTCAATATTTTCCTGTGACACCAGTCCTACTTAGAGAGCCTCACATATACATCTTTATTTGTCTGCCATAAATCATTCAATGTGATGTTTCAGCAAATAGAAGAGTTTTCTCCTTAGACCCAGTGGCATCAAACACACACACTGGGAAATCAGCCACAGACATTTAACTTGGCAGAGCTGCCAGTGCAGTATCTGAGCTTTGGCACGGAATATTCAAGGCTTGGTCACAACACCCAAAACTAAGCCCAGTGGTGTTTCTTGTTATCCTAAATACCACAATGGGAAGCAGATGCATAGGGGTGGCTGTAGGACACTGGTACCTCTTTAGTAATTACCCACATCTATGTATGTCAAATATTCACAGTTCACCACTATTTGATGCACAGAGACATAATTAAAGCACAATCTGCCAGCAAAGAAAGAGCAAATGAGTCACACAAGTGAAGGTATTTATGTTGCTACCTTCTCTCTGCACTAACTTCTGTCTGCTGTTTCTTTTTTTATTCTCAAATAAAATTGGTTTTATTCTCTTCTCTTGTCCCCCATGCTCAATTTTTCTTCTGATCTCCTTTTTCTCTTCTTACATCTTATATATGAAAGTATCAGTACAGATCAGTGTCCAGCCATGCAGAGCACTCACTGTCAAATTGATAGGATTGGTTTGGACTCAGCACCTACTCCATCATTCTCCTTCCCCTCAGGACTAGTATTTTGTTCCCCATAAGCTTCCTGAGCATTACTTGAGTAGTTCCACACATGCTCTGGTCAGTTCCCATACAGCCTTTTGCTGTGCAGAAATACACACTTACTGTTGTTGCAGCATGAATTTCCAGTCCTCTTCCTATCTCCATTTCCACAAGCCTTAAGCAGTGACTGTCTCAGTCCTAAGAGAGACCCTCCCTCGGGTCATCAGTTGCTGCTTTCCATTTTATTTTTCCCAGCAGCTGAGCATTTCAGTTTTTTGCTTTTCTTTTCAGCACCTATGTTTATGCTACCTATTCAGGTGGGAACAAGACTATTTCCCTTCTCATTTTCATTTCTTTACACCCTATAAACCATCCTAGCTGACCCCTTTTCTGTCAGGGCACCTTTGCTGGGAATAGCATGAGTAGGGATACCCCAAGGATGCCCTCAGCAGACACAGCAAGAGAAAGAGCTGATCCTGGAATCCCAGGAATCCCAAAGAGCCTCTCAGGAGATGAGGCTGGAGACAAATCCCAGGGCAGCACACTGTCCAAACCTGAGCCCAGCTGGAGCACACCTAGGTCTGGAGCAGGGAGTGGAGGATCCAGGTGAGGCTGCACATGAGTGCCCTCAGGGCCCTGACAGTCTCTTCCCCATTTACAAGGCAATCAAAATTTATATGAAACGTTTTTTGACAAGATTGTACCTAAGTACCACATCCACTGCAGTGACAAGATGGGTGGCATGGACACCTCTGAGCTATGCAGCCTGGGAAGAATTAATTTCTAAATCACAACCATTGATCACAAGATGTAATGTTTTCTATTGAAAATTTAATCAATAAAAGGGAGAAGTACAAAGTTTGATTAAATTGGGTCAATAAAGACTTTCATTAAACTCTCCATAAGGAGTGAAATTTTTGAGAGCATTATCTTTTCAGAAGGTTCGCCAAACAATTATTCTTTTTGACAACACATTTCAAAAGGTACCTTACAAAAATGTACAGAAAGTTCTTTATCGTAGCACTCTTTGAAGAGAATATAAGTAGACCCCTCTGGTGAGCCCTGTGACTGAGAGGATGTAAATTTTAAAGTGTATAAAGCATCTTCATGAGCATTCATCCTATACAAATGCCTGCCCATGCTTTTTCTTTTTTCTTGCATAGTCTGTTATTGGGGTTACTGGTTGAGGAGATGCCAGTTTCTCTCACTAGAATGCTGAGTAGAGCACTTCTTACCTCGTTGATGTCAGTGTGTTATTCTCTATAGCTCTGGACAATACATATTAAATTAGATCAACTCTGCAGTCTATCATCCTTTCTGGAGATTTAGTAAATAATATCTAATTTTTTACAACATTTTTTACAATTAACTTCTCATAATAAATCCCCAATCCTGTGAATCCACTGCAAGGGGAAAAAAATTACTAAGTTTCTCAAGCTTTACTCCTTGCTATCCATTTTTTCTTCTTGCAGGCTTGTCCACTGATACGTGGAGAAGAATTTTCCTGGTTTTCCTATTTGACCCCTTGAAATACTATCAGTTTTTACTTTGTAAACTAACTCAACTCAGTCCTGCTCATGAACTTTATGCTCTTCATCTCTTAGCCTGTTCCTACCAACTACAAACTTATTTTTCATGATTTTTTTCTCTCTCTGTATCCTCTTTCCCAATCACAAAACTCCCCTCTCTGGCTCTCATATTCCCTGCATTCCCTCTCTGTTCCCTCTCTCTCTCCCCTGCACCCCAGGAGAGGCACCAGCTCCCATGACAACTTTCCCAGGGGTTTAACTAAGGCAGGACACAAACAGAATGGTGGTTAACAGTACTTTTCACCATTAGAAACACTGAAAACAAAACCTAAAACCTTGTGAAAATGGTGCATGCAGTTTTGTTTATCAGTAGCAAGTTTTTTTACCCCAAGAGGTTTGGTCATTCTCTGCAGAAAAATGTTCTGCAGTTCTCACGTTCAGATTATGTCAGTGTTTAGTAAGACTGCACAGAAATGAATCTGAAATGAAGTTTTAAGGGTACTCTGCAGATTTTAGCAGTTTCAAGCTAGAATAACTGGATAAATGGAGTTCTGAAAGTGAAATGCAGAGTTTATGACTTTGCAGGAGAAAGATATTTTTTAACTTTTAAATATTCATCCTAAGTCCCTCCACTTTGCTTCATTTTCTCTTTAAGTAATTTACATCTACAAGTTTTATGTTCTGCCTCCAAAATATTTCACTGACATAGTGTTGCTTTTTTTCTGGACAGGAACAAGCTGAGTGTGATCCACAATTTGCCTGAGCTAGGAGACAGAAATGTAAGGATCAAAAATCAGTGTGGAAGTATCTTGGATATAACTACACCAGGTAGTTATTTTAAATTATTGTTCCCTTTTCCAGGCACATCAAATTTATAAGAAAAATAGGGTGGAAATAGGATGGTTCTCTTACGGTGCTGTGCACAGTCACCACTGTGATTGCTGATCAGTTGCATATCTTTGAATTCCTTCTTTTCCTCTTGCAATCACAGCTGCATCCCAGTGGAGGCTACAGCTTCTCCAAGACAGCACATTTAGCAAGAAGTTATAAACAGAGCTCAGCAGAAAAGTTTCTTCTAACCTGTGTTTCTGTAAAATTCCTGATTTGTTAAATCAAAAGGAAAAAAAAGAGGCACTACATCAAAATATTATTTAAAGCACATGCCCCTCAAGACGTAGATTATTCGTCCATGAACACCAGCCTCAAGTGAGAAAGTAGATATTTTAAAAACAGAATTGGAGAGAATCCACCTAAGCAAAAGAGGTCTGTCAGATAGAAAATGGTTGACTAAGTATCATTAATTTCTTTGTAACTTTCTGTTTAAATATCAATAGTTTCCTTTGCTCACAAGTAAAAAACTAAGAAATTTACATAGATGTCTTAATGCAGATTTTCAGAGTTTATTAAAAATGAATGAGAAAGGGAATGTCTAAAAAAAACCTTCTCAAGCATTATAGAAATTAATTTACTAGGATTTACACTGCTATAGCAGTAAAACATTGAAATTAACTACTGCATGGATTATCCCAGTGTAAGTTCTGAAATGTTAATTCAGCTAGGGCAACCTCAGCTATCAGAAAATGAAAATTCTCCTGGGATTCCATTTTTTTTTTGCTACTTTCTCCAGCTACTGGTAGACCTCTCATGCATGCTAACACTCAGCCTCTTGAAGGGAGCAAGGAGCTTGCATGCAGTGTGTAGGATTTTGCAATATACCTCAAAGAGGAATCACAGAGTTTCTGAAGTTCACAATGTCTTTCACCCTTCAGCTTCTGAGGTGCTTCCAGTCTAATTGTCTGCACTTTGGAAGGAAAAAATTGCAAATTCGAAGCAGGCCGTTCCCAGTGTGTGGTGTAAGGGACCATGGTTTGCTAAGAATCATTAATTCGTGCTGCTGAAGGGGAGAGGTTCGCTCTGCTGTGGTGAATGCCCTGCCAAGGATCCCAGGTGCATGGAGGCCCAGGTCCCGTGTGGTGCCAGGCTGTCCCAGCAGCTGGTGGCCGTCACCCCGCCACACTGGTCCTGCCCGCGGCATGGCCACCGTGAGCTGCTGCTTCACCTGCCCCGCCAGCCTGCGATTCCTGCTCAGCCCACACAAGGACGAGCTGATCAGCCGGATCAGGCTTATTTTTATCCTGGATCCTTTCCCCGGCCTCATCCACCGTGTGTCCTGCCAAGTGGCTGTGCTGGCAGAGCGCAGCAGCCGGAGCAGGGGCGCGTTTGGGGACAGGCCGTGCCAGTGCCAGCCAGCGCCGGCTGCAGCCGCTGCCCAGGGCTGAGGGAGGCATGGGGGAATCCTGATCCCACTGAGGGCTTCCTCCTGCTGCAGCTCCCTTGGCCCCAAAGGTGTTGGTAGCCAGAGGGCAGCTCAGGGCGTGGGTAACCATTCAGGGTTCCACAGAGCCAATGCTGGCAGCATGAGGCACTGCTTGGGACCGTTCCTCCATGGAAATGGTGTAGGAAGAGGCCAGAAGCAGAGAATGAAGCTGGTGCTTGTGATTCCTACCACTGCCAGGCTCAAAACTGGTATCCTGGGCTCCTGCAGGAGACCATGTCCATGTCCGTGGTGCCCACAGCCGTGGCCTGGCTGACTGTTCTGCACACAGAGCTGGTGCCCCTGCCCTCAGCCTGCCCCAGAGCTGTCCTGCTCCTCTGGAAGATGCTCTGGCTGTCTGTGCTGTGATTGCACAGAGGAGGAAGCAGCCTGACAAGGGACAGAGCAAGAGAATCATCCAGAGCAAAACAATCAGGGACCTTAGACTTCACTTAGACATTAGCAATATAATGAAACAGTGAAAAAGGGCATTTACAGCCTCATTAATTGAACTGTGTAATTTGAGTACTTTGAAGTGAACCAATAATAATGGGGCTGGTTTATTCCCCTCCCCAATTTTTTGTTTTTGTTCTTACAAAATGAAACTTTTCAGTATTGCAAAGAACTTTAGTACTGAATATTTTTGTCCTTATAAATTTGGGGTGGTAAATTAATAAATACACTAGAATTACCTGAGTCAAAATTCAAATCCACAAAGTTTAGGCAACATGTTAATTCAGACATTGCTGTTTTACAATTCTGTGAATCAATAACATCAGAGACAACCAGAGTGAAGCTGATTAGTTCCTTGAGCATATGGTACCTGTTTATAGCCAAAAATGAGGAGATGTCATTTGCACAGGGGAAATAGAAATAATCAACAATAATCTTTAGCTGATACAGAAGGAGAGCCTGTTGAGCAGTCCACAAATACCTGGTATTCTACACCTGTGCACTCCTATATGTTAGAATATATTTTAAACAGAAACTTTGAGGCTTTAGGTTTTTTTGTGGTGTTATTAATTAAACACGAATTGAGTGTGAATGCCTGCAAGCATTCAGTTGCAGTGTTCCACATTAAGTGGTATCTATTTACAGTTACCAGCAAGCCAAGGGGTTTTGGGTTTTTTGACTGGCTCAGCTAGATTTTTTTTTGTAACAAAATGCCAGCTCAAGCTGGAAACATTACAAATAAAAACTAAAGGGCCTGGCCCAGTACTGTACTATTTCCAAAATACAGCAAGATATCAGTATGAGCTAGATCCCTGCCTTAGCTGCACCTTCATAAGATGTATATTTATTCTGGCATTTCTGCAAGGTAAAATGGCTCTTGGTGAGATTCAAAACACACAATTCTCTAGATGGAGGGATCCTATGGTGATGATTCCACAGTAAAAATCAAACATTTTAATAAAACAGTCCCACTTCATTCTCTCACCTCTTCTGAGGTCCATCACAGATCATTAAATGTGAGTGGAAGGCAGCTGTTGGTGAAAAGCTGGTTTTGCCTTGCGCTTCACTGGGGGAGACTCCTAGGACAGAAATCATCCCCAGGTGCCCATGGCAGAGGGCTTTAAGGGATCATCCCCCAGCTCCTGCAGAGCCCAGCCAGAGCTTGATGCAACTCGGCCTCTCCCCTCTGATTTTAGCAGACAACTTTAGCAGTTAACCCTCCCAGTGGGCGAGGACCAGGGGTGTCTGATGAACACAAGGGATTCATAGGTCTTGGAAAATCTTCCATCTCACAGAAGGAAGAGTCAATGAAATTGAAGCACTACACAGCACTTGGCACCTCAGGAAACTGTTCCTAAGCCCACTTTAACAAGTGTTACACAGACTAAGCCAGCAAGCAGCTTGAGGACAACACTGTGAATATTCCTTCAACTGCTCTTCACAAGAACTGAAACAAAATCACAAATGTTTTGATGGCAAGACATCAGGGAGTGTATGACTATTCATTATTTAGCAGTCTCTGTTTTTACATAAGTTTGGCCTGTTTACATTCTTCGTCTCAATATTCAGGTATAAAATATTGCTGACAGCAGTTTTTCCAGAAAGGAAATGCACTGTTGTATCAGTGGAAAATTACATAGACTAGATTTCACATTTCCATATTTCCATTACTTTCCCCTAAAAGTGCTGTTATTACCAATAAAGAAATGAAAACAACTCCACAATTTTTATACAGTAACATCATTCCATTTGAAATTTGGTATTCAGAAAAGGTCTTTTTCCAGTCAATGACAACTATTTCAAAACCAGATAAAAATTTGAATTTTTACTATTTCCACACAAAGAATTATGCAGAAACAATATTACCTGAATATATTTGATTTAAAAACCTAATTTTCTCAAAAGTGTGACATGTTTATGCCTATTCAGCCTGAAAAAAAAAAAAAGAAAAAGAATCAAAATCCACCAGACAAAAAATGCAGTATGCCATGGTTTAACCCCAACTGGCATCTAAGTACCACGCAGTCACTCACTCAAACCTGAAGGTTTACAAGGGTTTTTTTTAGAACTCCTATGAATAGAAGCTGTTAAATGCAAACAACTTCCCATGGAGTTCCCAGACAGATTCATCAGTTGAACATACAGCTCCTTTTCTAAATTTTCCTTTTGCTAGCAAAATATGCACAAGCCTTACAAAATCTACATTGAGAAATGATGCACATTTGTATGTCTTTGAACCTTTGACACTTTCCAAATGAGAAAAGGTGTATTTAATTTATATTCTTGATTTTGTGAGATAATTTTTAAGACCTAAAATAGCAATGGCCCCGATTGACTTCTGCCTGCCAAATCTGTGAATCACTCTCATTGCCAATGATAAAAATAGAAAAAAGAAGAGATAAAAAAATCCCATAAAATTCCAACTTGTCTCCCACATGCTACCTCAAGTAGAGGTGTGGGAAAAGAGCCCTCTTCAGAGGTGTTGGTTTAGTCTTACATTCACTGTGACAAACAGTTCCTTTGCTCTAGAACCTGCTCCATAACTAAAAAAATAAAATAATGTAGCATGCCATGAAAATGAATACGGCATAACCAGCTCTGGCCCTAAATCCAGTTTTTAGTAAGGTGCTATCCATACATTCTGGCATCTTGTGTGTATTTCTGCCATGATCTCTCTCCTGCTACAGCTCCCTGCTCCCGGAAGCAGAGCCAAGTGCATCCCAGTATAGGATTTGTAGCTGATGTCCCAGGGCTCATTCCCCCTGGGAGATGGGATTCACTACACTTCCACCTGCAGTGTGGGACACCCTGCTTGGTCACTGCACCTCTTGCAGAAAAATCTATGCCCTGGGGAGTAATTCTGCATTCATTCCAGGCATGCACTTTTAGATGGGATGCGTGATTGTGTAGAAGAAGAGCATATTTCCTTCTGTCAGCTGGAAAATTTGTTGTTCCTGAACTGATTGTCTTGTGGAAACATTATCCATCCACCGTGGGACATTGCTCCAAGGATGAGTGGCGCGTCCCTGCCCATTCACACTCAGTGCTTGGTGCAATGCTGGGGTTTCCAATCTATCACACTGAATTTTCTGAACACTGGCACATTTTCCTGGGGTTTTAGTGCCTTTCTGATTCCTCTTGCTGTTCCCACAGGTACCAACATTTTGCAAGAATATAGCTGGTTTTTCCAGCTTCTTGTTTTTGAAATCTCTTTTACCTTTACACTTCTTAAAGCAACATCAGAATGGAAATATTTTTCTTTGGAGTCCTTTTCTGCATTTGTTACTTGTAGGCAAGAGATAATGTATTCAAAACCTTTCTAGATTTCCTCCCTCAGGCACTCAAGATGTATAAAATCAGTAGTCCAGAGTTCTGATTGCAGTGGAGTACAGCTCACAGCAGAACCTACCTGGCAATTCTCAAATGCTTTAAAAACATCCTTCTGTGCCTCTCCCCTCTTCACCAGATATTGGGTCTGAATTCAAAACCAGTGCTTCTTCTCTTTAAAGCTTATACATGATCCAAGAAGGGGATTTGACATCTGGCCAGAAAAGCAGATATTTCTATTTCCCTTATGAATCCACAGCTGGCATTTGCCAGCATTCATCTCCTAATGCACACAACAAAAAATTTACGGTTTCTGCTGGGCATTATAGTGACAAAATCTGCTTGTTCACATCAAGATATTCCAATCAGTTTCTGTCTAGCCATTTCTTTAATGAAATCCAAATACGCAGAGAGGAGACCTGAATTACAGCCTCAGCCTCCAGCGCCGTCAGCAGCTGAGCACAGATCCCCAGTGAGCCCCGGGCTGAGCTCCCGAGGGCTCAAACAGAAGGCTCCAGGCTGAATCATGCCCTTGGGGAGCCCCTGGGGTTCTAGTTGTAGTTTAAATTTCAGGAGGCTGAAAGAAGCACAAGGCAAGAGAATATCTGCTGATCAAAGCCAGAATCCTGATCATCTAACTACTTGTAAATCTTTTAAACAAGAATATTCTTAAACTGTTTTTGCCCTGAATTCGAAAGGCAGAAGGATTATTTTGCTTTCTAGTGACCCTTGCAGATTCACATCTGGCTGCATGTGTGTGTTGTCCCAGAGTAAATGGTGTTTAGCAGACTAGCCAAAAAGAGAAATCGTTTGAAGTGTCAGCCAACAGGGCTTGATTTGGAGTTGAGCAGCACTGGTGGACAGCGGCTGCCTCAGGAGCAAGGTCAGCTGCTTCAGTAAAACACACCCCAGTGGATTCCTAACTCCCACAAACCTTGCAGCAATAATAATCAAGGAAAACAACAATAAAACATTGAATTATTAAGCAGGAAAATTCTTGCAGTAGTGTTGAAGGTATTGTTTCTACTTCCAGTGGACCTCACTGGATTTTGGCTTTTTTAAATCTGTAATCATTTCCTTCCTCTGCTCTTTCCTGAGCTCTTTCAGAGCTTCTTGACAACAAAACCTCATTGGGAAACAACAGTAGCTTTTATTCACAGCAGCACTGTACTTTTTCCTGTCACAGTTCCACTATTTTGAAAGAAATGTCAGGCTCTGAATCCACCAGACCATGAAAGAAGAGATAAGCAAGTCCCATTTAAATTTATACAGCCCTAATTTAGAGTGTTTTATTGAAATATTTAACTGTATTTAAAAGTCTACCTGTTTTTTAACTGTCAATTGCATTGTAATCCATAAACTCCAAATGGAACAATATATTTTATCTGGTTAATTTCTGAGAAACAGAAATGTTTACTTCTGTCTCTATTTCTCAGTTTAACGACTGCTATTTCTTTACTGACTTACATTTCAGCTTGCAACCAAGTGTAGGGTAGTGCATGATTCTCATCTGTGCTAATTCAGTGCAAAATTCAAATGTAGGTTTAAAAGGTACATGTTTTAGAAGGACAGAGACACAGTCCCTGCTTCTGGGATCCTGATCATTTAAAAAGCCAAGGGAAGGGAACAGTGAACACAGAGAGGAAATCTCATTTACCCAGAGCTGCACAGCAAGGCAGTACCAGAGATATAAAAAGGACCATCTTTTCTATGACCTTATTCCTTATGCTACAGAGCATTCTCAGTTTGTTTTTTTTTTTAATTCTGTCATAGAAACAAAAAAAAACCAAGTCAGTAGGCAGGGTCTGCTGTTGGTGCATGATGTGCAGAAAGAGACAGATTAAACTCTGCAATCCATAATCTTCCTGCCATGGCCTCCAGCAGGGCCCCTCAGCTCCCTCTTGCAAAGAACTCAGCTTCTGCAAATATTGGAGGAGCACTTAAACTGCTTTGTCGCTTTCCAAAATCATCAATGGCAGGTAACAAATATCACACAGACTGTGAATAAAATCATAGCAATAAATTAGATCCAAGTCCTACGCTCACAGAAGTTCCTTGGAAATCTTATTTTGTCTTATAACCTAATTACCTATACAAGGCAAAAAATGAGAAATTACAGTAATCAGCATCACTGTCCCTAGCCTATTTGCAGTTCTAGCCCTAAGAGCTCATTACAAATACCACTTCAAATACAAATAAATACATATTTGGCAAATGCTACAACCTTTGTAGTTAAGCACTGGCCACAATTCCTCCTGTGTCCCTCAACCCTCACACCCCCGGGGCCATCATGGTGTGCTGAACCGTGTCATCTCTTGTGCTCCTCTCCCTACAGCTGGAAATATTTGACTGACGGTTTACCTCCGTTGGAAACTCTCAGAAATTGTCATTATTATTAGTCAGCACACAGGGATCACCCAGGGGTCTGTGCTTTTGAGATGCAGGTTACAGGTGCTTAACTAAATGAGCTTAATAATATTTAGAGTAGGTGCTTTTATAAATACTGGCTGACCCTCTAAAAGATTCTGGATTCACACTGGTGCAGCTGCTCCAGGTGCCCCTCTGTGAGACAGACCATTTAGCCCAGGGCGATGCAGGGAGTGAGCACAGGGTTTGCAGCACCGAGGAGCAAAGCAAGCCCTGCCAGTCTCTGTGACCCAGGAAAACTCTGCTCTGGTTCTATCTTTGAGGAACACACTCGTGCCCACTCTCTGGCAAAGCATGGCAAAGACTTAGGTACAAGTTTGAAAACAACCATATGTCTCAAGCATACTTTTGATTCCCTCGTCATCAGTGAACCTAAACAACTTGTCTTGGCAAACAAGATAATTCTGTGCAAGAAAATCTGTTAAAGTAATGATTTAAGCCCTAGGTAAAGACTTTTATAATTGATATTACAAAGAAACTGAACAATAAAACCCACACATGGAGGAAAAATATAGGTTATAAGAAGTAATAAGGTAAAAATAATGACTGGCTCATCGGTTTCAAATAAGCAAGGTTCAGAATTTTGATTAGTGACTTTAAGGTAGAGATCATGGATGATTTTCACCTGAATGTGATTCTCCCAAGCAATGCTTAATATTTGATGTTTGTCTGGTGTAGACAACACAGGAATCTCAAGTCTTTGGGACAGGCAAAACAGAAATCTTAAGTCTTTTTGATGTAGAAAATTTAGTCCTACTGAGATGTGACAATCCTTACATCTTTGTGAAACATTTTCCTCAGATTTATTATCTGAAATGGTTGATGCAGCTTGGCTTAAAACTCTTGGGTTCTCTTTCTTGAAGGTTAGATCTCTAGCAAAAACATTTTACGAAACAGTTGACTAATAGGAAATTAATACAGATATAGGCATGCAGATACTCCTTTGGCAATGGCCTCTTTTTCATGACTAGGTGAGGTCCCTTACTAGTTGCTGGAGAGGAAAGGATAATTTCCTGCTTTCATAGACAAATTTCATTTGCTAGTTGAAATTCCCACTGTGAGCTTTAAAAAGACTCCTGTGATCCCCCAGTGGTTCACTCAGGACCCTTCCCATCCCCTTCCTCAGAGCACCTGCCCACCCTGCTGTTCCCCAGCCTGGTGCACTGATAATCACCTGGATCCAAGTCTAGCTCTTTTTATTTACCCTTAACAGAATCACAAACTAGTTCTTCCACTCTTCAAGCTTTTCCTAAATGTTAAATCTTCTTCATAAAGGCTCTCACATTAATACTACCTGCAGATATAATGAACAGCCTCCACATTAATATAACCTGCAGATATAATGAACAGACTCTGCCTTTGCTGCTGGCTGCTAAAGAGAACACTGAGTAGTACCTGGGCAGCCCACCGGGGCACTTGCATGTTAATGCCTTCCCATCCTGACAATCATTTATAATTGTTCTCTGAGGCTCATTTCACAATAAGTCTTGACCTCATTTCACTACATTGTTATCAAACTGTAGTCCTCTATCTTGCTTACAAGAACTCACAGGAAAGGCTATCAAAAAACTTTAGATATGTGACATCTCCTGTCTTTTTTAGTATAGACAAATAAACAGGTTTGAAGGCCCACTGTTCTGGGAATATCTAATGTTGACTTTTATTCAAGTTCTTAGTGACTTTCCTGTGCTTTTCAAGCAGTTAATGTTCCCCTGTTCAAATAAAGTATTTTGTAAGCATCTGGGGTCACTACAGAGCTACGTACTGAACCAGTTCCATTTTTATGTTGTGTATTAGAAAATACAGCTGACATGCCTTCCAAAGTCATGAAATACCTGTCCTCAAAAAGAAAAGCTTTGCAGGTGCAGTCTGGCAGCCATCTCCTCCAGTCAGAGATGAATTCTCTGAACTTCCAATACAACATTATCAATAATGAATCTACTTGCCATTACTGTTAATTCTCTCCATTCATACCTTTCACATTTTCACACAGTAGTCCTCTTGGTGTCCCCTAGAATATTAACAATTTTTTAGCAGTGAAGATCAGAAAAATAACAAAAGACTTTGTTTTATTTTAATCAAATAAATGTCAGCTTCTAAACCAGGTTGTAGCTAGCTCTGTTAATATAATTCTTGCAATAGTAAAACATGGGTTTGCTATAAAAAAGAAAAAAAAGTGTTATGACTGCCTGTGCCAGTATGTCTTTCATTGGGCTGATGTTCTTCACAAGGCAGGATGGTGACATTCACAGGAATGTCTAGTGTTAAGAAACCCAATCCTTAAAAGAGCTGAGGAAAAATGCTACAAATCACAATATTCAAGCTGAGTAGATAATACAGCCTCATACCAATATCAATGATTTTGGCATTGAGAAGGGGACATCCAACTGTTACAGATGAGAGCACCAGTGGCAACCAGAAGAAAGGAGATCCTCACTCACATGAAGAGCAAATGTGACAAAGTGAAGGCTAAGAAGGTGACAGCAGCCAGAGGAAAATACTGTCAGAGGAGCAAAGGACTGCAGTAATTTAGATTGGACACCTGAAATGGGTTTCCAGCCAGCAGTATGGCACAGCTTTAGAAATAGTGACAGTGGGAAAAAACAGCTTAGGATGAAGCTTGAGAGATTTGTTACCATTTAGATGTGCCAAGAATGTCTGTAAAAGCTGGTAATAGAAACACTCCATGTCCACACTCCTCACACCCAACTCCCTCTCCTTAGGATAAGGATCTCTTTGGTTTCCATTGATTTACACTAATTTATACAAGCCCAGGATCCAGAACAGAAAGGACTGTTATGAAGACCAGGTAGTATTTTTAATTTATGTTGACAACTTAGGCCAAATTTCCACAATCAGAATTTCAGCTCTGTTAACCTCATGGAGTTTATAACAAATGCAAATGGTGCTCTTTATCCTGAAATAGTTACTTGGCATCAGTTGGACGTACTAGTTACAACCAAGCAGCTAAGTGCCTGAACACCTATTTGCATACAGCTATGCCTAATTTATATAACCCTGAATTTAATTAATTTGACAGTTATATCATTTGATAATTTTTTTACACTACAGCTACCACTGTATTCTGCCTTTGCTCGTTACATTTAACAACTTTTATAAATCATTCAGTACACAAACCCAGCAACTTTACCTCCTCATTACCCAGCACACATAGGATTTTACCTTATAGCAGAATCAAATAAACTGCTTCAGAACAGAGGGATGAAGAGGAAGCCATGACAATACAGACTTCAAGAACAAAATTATTCTTCATGTTAACTCTTTCAGGGGCATTTGTTTTCTAAAAATATAAAACCAGTTAATGGAGATCAGATAAACTGGTTATGAGTTTAGATGAAAAATCATGTGACAAAGTTCCTGTATTTAAATGTGGCCTGTACCTCCCCTTTGCCAACACTCTGCTCTTCCACTTGCTCATTACAACAGCAAAAGTGCAAATATTAATCCTACCATCCTTTTAAATAACACTTTCAACTCCAGTAAAACATAACATCACTGTAGGAATGGGAGCCAGAATATGTAATGTTCTCAAATATATTTTTCTTTGTGGTACAAATTGTAACAGTCATAATGGTCAAGCTTTCAGATGCTAAAGGGAGATGAACTAAGAACCTGGATAAACAGAATTCCTTCATGAAGTTACTAAACAAGCTGCACAACATGTTTCTTTGGGACACATCCAATAATAAACAGGAACCTGAGTGAGCAATAGATCTGAGAGACAATCAACCTCAGCAGATGCATTTCACTGAAATCAGAATTATGCCTTCTTTTTCTGAAAAATGAGAAAAATTTTAAGGCAATGATAAAACAAGAGAAAATAACATTTCTTTTAGCAGTATTCTCCATGCAAAGAGCTAACATTGCACTTCTCAAGCTGATGTTTAAAATCAGCTGCAATGCAAGCCTGAAACTTTACTTCCTTGCCATTTGCAATTACTCTTTCTCAGCAGTAATCAGTGAAGTATAGTCAAAGCCTACCAAACACTGCTTGAGATGTTGGTATGATTTAAGTAAAAGTAAAGTGCTGATCAGCTTTGTTTCAGTGCAACTTGAAGGCTGGAAGGATTTGAACAAGGCTATATTGCTGCCTACAAAGCGTATGAGCTCATTTCTGAAATCCCCAGGTACCTGGGAGGTGGAAGAGAAGCATCACTTTCAATATGGGAATAAATGCAAGCACTCTATTCAAGTGTGTCCCTGCTCTCTCTGATGTCAGTTACTAGCCAGTGCCATGAAACACAGCAGATGCAGCCAGAGGTAAGAACTTTGTTTAAAGGAAGAACTGGAGTTAGAAACACTTGAGCTACAACTCGTGGTAAAACACAAATTCAAAGCATCATTATCATAATTTTATGACTAATTTCTGAGGGGTAAAAAGAAGTTCTTTGTATATAAATATATGTTCACATACACATATGTGTATTATTATACATACAAATGTAAATTTTTGAGGGAAAGAGGATCCTGGGGTTTTGCTCAGACCACATTTTAAATACTGTTGAAGGGAAGATAGGCAGTAACCCAGGGGAAAAAGTTTCTGCTGATAAAATAGTGAAAGGCAGACAGTGTGACTTGCCCATCCTCTCCTCACTTAACTGCTTTGGAGGAACATGGCTGAGTGTCAGCTGAAGGGTCAGTTCTGTTGTTTTTAGAGAAATATTTTCATATTTATCCTGCCTATTTGCCCAGGAAGCTTTAAATGGGTACATAACATCTCTCTCTCTACATCCACTTCTACCTAACCGCTGGAAGAGTAAATTGGGGCTGCAGCTACACCCAGCCCTGCAGGGAGGGCACATCCCTCCAACACCCTGCACCTTGGGAAGGACACGTGAAAAACCTCCGGAGAGGAGCAAGGTGCCCTCCCTGCAACCCCACCATGCAGCTGACCCCAGCTCCCCTCCAAGGAGTATTCCACACTGCCAGGGCAGCTGTTTTTACAAATCTGCTGTTTCTGTAATTTGTCCAGAGTATATATGGTAGGTTTTCAATGGGATTTGAGCTGCTAATGCGCTTAGACTCCCTGGAAAATTCCAGCCCGATGTCTTGACATTTACAAAATTGATTTCATGCCATGACTGTTTTAGTGCCCAGGGTGTTGGGGATTTTTTTTTCCTTTTTTTCTTTTTTCTTCAGGAAAAACATGATATATGCTAAACTAGCAGAATAATTTGTATGCATTTTGCCTCATTACAGTTTGCAGGAGTGGTAGGAGCAGAC
This sequence comes from Cettia cetti, assembly GCA_013401135.1. Lineage (NCBI taxonomy): Eukaryota > Metazoa > Chordata > Aves > Passeriformes > Sylviidae > Cettia > Cettia cetti. The sequence continues at coordinate 231,345 of VZUI01046303.1, forward strand.
CCTGTACCCTGCAATGCTATATCCAGGAGTAACAGAGCCAGGAGCTAAGAGGAATTTTACGGTCTACAATTAAAACTTCCTAAGTGCTATCAATTCAGTAGATGAAATTGCTGCTACTAAGCTCATCTCTTTCTACAAAAATTAAGTCCATGCTAAATGAGCATGGCACCTTTCTTTTCAAAAACTCATTTACTCTTCTGGGTGTTTGTTGAGGCTTCTGTAGCATGAAAATAGTCATTCGAAGCATTTTATTGAAATAGCCTTTAGAACGTTTAATCGAAATGCACACAGATGTACCCAGCTCAGACTGCACTCTGCTAATTATCAGCTTTCTTTCCACAAAAATTGCAGATGGTAGGAACTATCCTTGTGTTTTTTACATTTTGCCTGTCTACCCAGGATGCAAACATGATGTAAATAACAACTTTTTTTTTTTTCTTATGACATTATCACTATCCTTGCAGCACAAGCTTTAATCCACTTTCATTAATTAAGCAAGGGACCAAATTTTCTGCCTAGTAACATGTTTGGAATTCTGTGATCAAAAAACCATGATGACTTAAAAGATCAGAGGGAAAGCTAATAACTAACACTTCTGCATACAAACACAATTTAAAATTGCCACAGGAAACCTCTCGTGGTAGGAACCACAAGACTCACTTTGCTCTTTCTGGTATTTATGCATTTGCTTTATTTCTGTCCAAGGCTGATTATTAAATCTTGGCATGTCTGGTCATCAGGGACATTTCTTAGTGGAGCCAAACTAGAAAGGTTTTGGAATTGAATGCCACACGTTGGAGGCAGCCTGAGGATGGGAGCCAGTGTCCAGATGAATTTCAATAAACCTCCCTACGAGACAAGCCTTCCTAGGCACTAACAGCACTCAGAGCTGGGCTTTATCCCTTATAGATATTTAATTGATCAGACTTGCAGAGGACAATACCCTTGATACCAATCCTTAGACTTATTATTTCAAGTAGGTTTAAAAGTAGTTGCATTTTCACTGACATATTTTGCTAAGTTCAAATTCTTTTTAAATAACTGACATACAAATAATAAGTTATTTTTCAGTCACTTCCTTCACATATCAATTTCCTGATTACCAAGATGTCAGGTCAGAGCGTTTTCTGTACATTTACAAAAGTCTCAACTGACGCAATGAAGTGACAGACACAAATTCTGAGTTTCCCTTTACTGATCCCCATTCTCTACTTGAAATTCAGTACTTAAAGCTGTTGAATTTTTTGTCTATTTACAGACTAAACCCTTCAAAGCAAAGGTTAGTGCTATATATCTTGTACAAAACATCTCTTAGCTCACTCTCTCTCATAACAATTAACAAATAAGTTGGATATGCCAACCTTCTTATCACTTGTTACTGGCCTTGTGCCAGCTGTGCCACGTGTCATAAGGAAAAAGCCATTTATTAATGGCACTCCAGCACTTTGCCCATGAGATTTAGCCTCACACTTTATTTGTGCCATAGGCTATGCAAAATACTTCCTTTCCCAGTAATATGAGCCAGAAGTGGTTCTGTAGCTTTGCACCCCCTCTCTAAATTCACTCTCCCTGACATTTCCATGTCCTTTACTACAGTTTTCATAGGGAAAATATTCTCCCTGGAAGATGGCCTGAAATTTATTTTATTTTATACCTTTTCGTTAAAAACTACTGGGAGAGAGTGTAACATGGTATCCACCCATGACATATACATCACACTAGTAGTTTGCATTCCCAGGATATCCAGTAATGTCACATTTTTCAGCAGAAAAATTCCAGGGCTAGAGGACATATTCTGTTAAACTACCTGATCAGCTCTTTCTTTTCCTAGACAAATTCCCTTACTCTGCACAGTCTCCTTGCAAATTAAATTCAAAACTAACCAATCCTGTTCTGATTTGGGGCACACATGAAAAAAAGACAAAATCTTCACCATTTTCTCTAGTTTGCTCTGTCCCCACCAGGAGCCCCAGGGATACAGACAGGAGGCGATGACCAATTCTGATCCATTACATTAATGTTAAAATTTACTTTTTCACAGGATCACAAACTGTAATGCAGAGGTTCTGCAGGAAAGAAAGTCATTTTGGCAGGATGCAGTTGTTCTTTTCAAAGCATTTCTTGCATCTTTCTCACTCTCAAACCACTCTCAGCAGAGCATCCCCCCATGTCAACTCCATCCTTGTTTGTCCCTTCATTAGGTGACCTTCATCTGCAAGGGGATTCATGGGGAAAAGCTTACAAGAGATAAAAAACCCCATCCTGCCCAATGCCACCTCAACCTACCTCTTCTCACAGTGTAACCTTTGACATGAACAGTCAGCCTCCAACCTTTCAGGTCTTCTGCATCTCATCACTTTGTAGCTAGCTCTGAATTTAACTGTCTGAAACTACCATGTTTGAACAGTTGGTCCTAGAGGGAAAATATTTCAGTTCAAGGTAATTCTTTTAATTCTCTTTTGGTGCATGTAAATTATTAGAGAAGAGACATTTAAAATATCATTAATAAAATCACAGAGATATTGTGCAAAAAAGTAAAATAAAATCCCTTAATTAGATATTAGATTAACAACTCTTAATAAACTTACATAAAGTTAGTAAATCAATACTGTTTTCTCTCAGTATCCCCAGAGCAATTAAAATTCAGTGCTCTGCAAGATCCATTTAATGATTTGGCAAGGTCTATTTTGGAGCCATGTGGACAGTATCAGCAGTAGAACAGCCTGCACACATTGTATAAGATTCCTACTACAGCAGGTTCGTGAGTCCTTCAAACAAAATGACTCACCAAGAGACTCATCTATTACATCTCAAGTGTTAATTGTAGGTATCATCAGTGGCTTTGAGGCCACTCCATAAAATTGGCATAATGTGACCAAGATCATTAAAGTATCCATCAACTGCATGATCAGTCTGATGGTGTGGATCTTGCAAGAAGTGTGGCTGTGAAAGTTAAAATATGCCCAACTTCACTTGCAGATTCTTTCTCAAAGGTCACAGGACTGAAATGTGTCATTTTTCAATTCCTTACTAAATACAAAAAAAATAATTCACAGGCATCTCTATTTTACCTGCACCTCCAGCAGCTGCTATATATATACAGCATTACTTTTCAGTATTAAAGTGCTTATGGCAGAATTCAGCAGCCCCACTTTGGTCTTTTTTAAAGCAGGTTTAGAGCATAAAAAGTTGTACAATTTGATGTAAAGCCATAATTAAAACCAAAATAAAAGGCTAAGTTAGTTTTAGAAAAAGCCCTTATTCTTTCCAGGATGTGTACTTGCATAGAGTCATTTGCTGTGACTGAGTGACAGTAAATATATCTTTTTCTTTTGTTTATAGTCATTTATTTCCTAAGTACTCAGCAATTGTTGAGGAAAATCTAGGCTTTATGTGAAGAGCATCCTACCTGTGAGCTCATCTCACAGGAAGCCTGTGAAGCTCTATGGTGGTTTGTGGCAAAAAACCACTTTCCTAAAAGCCCAAAGTTGAAAGGCATTCTATAAACCTACACTCTAAAATTTGTTCCTCCCTGTCAGGAGAACAGAATTAACAGAAAATTCACTGCCTAAAAAAAAAAAAATTGAAAATCAATGAAGGGCATGAATATCCTCAGTCTGCCAGTGGGAAAGAGCCTGGATGCATAAATAGTGTTGTCCATGTCCCAATGCCACCGCAGCTCCTTCAGTTCTGGAGTAGGAAAGGAGGAGAGCCACGGATATGAACATTTAGTTACCACAGTGAAAATGGCACTGAACTGAAAAATCAGGGGAACAACACAGGAATAATTCATCTTCCTCCTTAGTAATATACGGGGCTGGTTGGGTTTTGTTTTTCCCTTAAACGGCAGAGGGTTGATGGTATCTGAAGGTTTTCTGCAGTTCTGCCAAGTTAAATCTGAGGTCGGTGGAGACCCCAAGGCATCCCATGATCTAATGGCTTCTAGATGCAAGGGAAGGGTCATTGGATATAAATCGGCAGCAAATCATGCTAAAATATTTCAGCACTTAGCCTAACCTCAAGAGATAAACACAAATGGTGATTTATTGATGTTTGATGTGAGACACCAGCCACAAAGTATTTCAGAACTTTGCTTCTGCAAACTAAGCTGGTAAAACAATCTAGAGGATCACACGTAATCATTTTGTGCTTTGTCAGGCTCATTTGAGTACCATTTTCATAAAGGAAGCATTTTCCAAAGGGGCTGCTGTCCTAGTTCTAGAATTAACTGAAAAATTACTTATTTTTGTCTAATGCCTATAACCTAATTTAAATAGGAACACACTCCAGGTCTATCAGTTGAGAACAGGGAATGCAAAACATTCAACAACATTGGACAGTGGGTCCAATGGCAAAACTAGAAATTAATTTATCATTTTGAAACCCGAGGAAAACTGTTCCTCTTGTAGGCAGGAACACCATCCAAACTGCCCCTGTAAAGACTGGGACTCTTGGAGCTTTGTCTTTTTAGCTGATTCAAACTCAGAGACCCATGGGTCCAGCTTCTCTGGTTTCATCTATCCTCTCTCCACTCTGTATCCCTTCAGCCCACAATCTGTGTGACCCAGCCATAGCACTGTGATTTTGTTACTTTGAAAGCTCTGTGTTTTCAGTAATACACAGTCCCTCTTCAGAAACAAAAGCACAGAAGGACTTTCCTTAGATCCAGCACATCAGACCAAAGAAGATACTTTAAATAACAATGACGTAAGATTGCCGTGCACGCAGCTAGAACTCTTTTATCAGAGCAGCAGTATAAAAGCCTAGAGATATAAATACAAAAACTAAAATATGCTGTAGTGTGAGTTGTGCACAGTCATAAAATGCAAACCACAATCCAGATATTATTTTCCATTACATTCAAATCACTCTTACAGAGTTACAAATTAAACCATATTTTGGAAGCTGCCTAAGATGAGAAAAGCTTTTTCTCCTGTTTCAGGTAAAAAAGTGCAATCAATCTCTGCTAGGTATCTTTATATATTCCCCAGCTTTACTCATTAAAAAAAATATGGCCATTTAACTTCAGAAAAGATCTCACAATTTTTTGCCTCTATTTCAAACAAATGCTTTAGGACCTAGATATTTTGCTCTGCTCTGTGCTCAATGTCTTCTCTAACAGACCCAGGATCTCCACTGAGATCATAAAAATATAAAGCGAGAACACCAACACCACCTGAGTGGGTATCCATACAAACCATACAAGCAGTAATAATTTATATGACCTTCTCTGCTGCTGATACTCTTAGCTCTGTTCTTGCCCTGCTCTTTACCTTCTCTGCAGGGAACATCAGAAGTTATTCCTCTCCTACAAGTTAAAAAAACCCTTGAGCTCGCCTCAAATGCATCAGGGGATCTGTGAAAGTTTGTCACAGATTATGTGTCGATGTAGGCATTGTTACTTACAGGGTACATTATTGATAAAAGCTAAATATTTCATCTTTCTACACCGTCTCTAAACAAAACTGGCATTTACTTACCAGGAGGCTGAAAGTTCAGCCCTTTCAATATTATAACAAGGAAACACTTTGGCAATTTCTCTCTAAAGGAAGCAGATACCAGGCCTCTCTGCAGCTGCAGCCGAGGAATGTCACAGTGTTCAGTCCCTTCCCAGCGAGGAGTCTGAAGCCTCAGCTGTGCCCTGTGGCAGGCTCCTCACAGAGCCCAAGGGGCCCCCCAGGGGGAGGAGGGACAGCTTCAATTCTACATTTCTTATAGGCCAAGTCCAACCCATCCTATTAGCTGCATGCAGGTGTTCTGAGTGTGTTTGTGCTTTAATTATTCATAACATCAGCTTCATATTTTATGGATTATTCTGCATCAGTGCTGGTACTTGGCTCATGCATTATGCATGCACCTGAATCTGTTCTGATGGGAGGCACAAAAGACACAAAGCATGTCTCTCACCTGTATGCTTCTGATTAGAAGGGAGCGTTTGTAACCCTGAGCCTGAATTGAATCCCAAATGTGTCCTCCTTTGTCCCATAACTACACATCCCCTGATGAACAAAAATATGTCTTTTTACTCTTCTCTCTCACTCAAACTCTCCTAATTTTACTTTTTAGCCAATGTCAGCTCATAACAAAACTATTTCCCTTTATAAAACATACATTTTTCTGAGTGCTGGTTCAGAAGTATACCAGTATATATACAGTATACCAAAAATTATAGCAAAGACCACCTTTAAAGTAATATCTCTGAATGAATCAAAGCCATCCTGTCTAAAGTCTCTAAACACAGTACATTGCAGTTTACTCCAAGAGCCACCAAGAAGATGTGGGGTAACACTCTTTTCAGTATGCTAATGTACATGACTGTTTAAAAGACATGACAAATTACTCAGAATTTTGAGGAAAAATCCAAGCAAAAGTTACTGTGGGGGTTTTTAATTGCTCATTGTTTCTTTGTGCCTCACACCTTGTTAGCAATGCCAGATTCCTTTCCTCTCTTTTTCAACAGAACTAAATGACAGACTGTCTTTCCCACACAGGCCCAACTTTTAAATAATCAGAGATTTTCAAAGTTGCCCTGGTCGAGGGTGAAAAGATTTTGTGGCGCAAGGAATATTTAGGCTGGATGGAGAGACAGAGATGCAGAGCAATGAGGGCTGGTACTGTTCCCACTCAGGCTGGCACCTGGGCAAGGGCTGTGCCACGTCACCTGCCCCCAGGGAACCTCCATCAGCCCAGTGCCACACAGGGGGCCTTTCCTTTTCCCTTGAAATCCAACTTTCCACTAAAATTGCCAACATAGCTCTAGCAAGGCACGATCCAGGAACAAGTTCTTCAATCACAGAGAAATATTTTAAGAAAAACGTACCAAAATTATGTAAATAGATTTAAATAGCTTCCCACAAGCAGAGCACAGAGTTCTGAGCATGGAGAAGAGCCTGAAGCTAATTATAACCAACTGACAACAGCCCTGGGTCGTACCAGACAATAATCAGTATCCTGCCTTCAAAACCCTGAGTGCTAAACATGGAGAGAGAACTCACTGATTTGGGTGTTATTCTTCCCCATTGCTTTCAGCAGGACTCTTAGCTGCCTGTACTGAGGTGCCTGACAGGTTTTCTCCACTTTCCTAGCTAGTCTCCAGCTGGTGTCTGCAAACCATGAGGAAATTATGTCACTCAACAAATTTCAGACCCTATTTTTAATCCAATTTAAATAAACTAAACCTTACCTGCCTTCTCTGCTGTGTTCCCTTATTTGTCAGGTTGAAACAAATCTCAACATGGTTTCCTCAAATGATAATTTTTTTTCCAATCACACTAAAGACACACAAAAAATTTTTTAAAAATAAATCTGTGCTTCTACTCATGGAAGCCTTGACTAAATAGTTTCCTTCTGTGCTGTCACCCTTCTGTTAGCAAATGTGCACAGTCTTACTCTGATGGTGGCAGTGGTTTGCATCAGTCTCCACCAAAGACAGATCTCTCTGCAAAGCCACATTTTGATTTTGTTGATTGTTGGCAACACCTGAGGATACAAACTGCTCTCCAGCCTTCCAAGGCGACCCTGCTCTTCCCTCACAGAGCTGCCTCACAATTTTTTTCCACCCCCATATTCTGCAGTGTCTGGATATCCCCTACTGGTTTTGACTTTGAGCTGCCAGATCCTGTTGCTATCTGTAATCTTCTCTTCTCTCATTTTGGACACCAGGATTCCAAACATTCCCCCGTCCAGGCAGCTTTGAGTGTGAAACCCCTACACAAATGGCCACAAGGTTCTCAATTAAGCCTCCTCACGTGGAGGAGGTCTGTTGCACATACAATTTAATAGAAATTTCATCATTTTGACAGGCCTGGTTTAAAACACACCCATATCTCTTCAGCAAAACTTTCAGATGACTTGGGAAGATTCATGCATAAACTCAAAAGCCAACACATTTAAGTATTTTGTATAGTATTGTTTGCAGGTAGGGAAAGGTTTTTAAGCAGGGATTTTTAGGGAGAACATGACCTCTTCTACATTGCAAAATTTAGGAGCCTGCTAAATAAACCTTCTCTAAGAATATACGAAATATCTTCTCCTCAAAAGTTTTTATGGCTGGGAAAATTGCTATGTGCCAGCAGACAACTGAGAATGATGCTGGCAAAAATGACACTTAAAGGAAACAAATTCTGGTGTATTTAATCTCCCACTTAAACCTGAGCACTGCCCATAACACAGAAACAGAAAGTAAAAGGAGCAAGGGAGACTTGGGATAGACAAACATCTTGTTTTGAGGAGTTCACCTCACCCAGTGAGTGCTTATGGCCAAACTCACCAGAACTCTCATGTACACAACTTCCTGTGACATACAGCACCGGTTTCATAAGCTTCCATTGAACTTTTGCTGTCCTGTCCAAAAGAAACTCTTCAATAAAAAGGGGGTGTTTTAGGAAAGGTGACTCTGACTCACCCATCACTTAAAAAGGGCCATATTAAAGGGATTTTTAGCAATGCTGATGTGCAGGGAAAGCTTGAGCTCGACTTCTTACTTTTCTACAATAATCCTCTTCTCTCAGTCCCTCATTAGACAGTAGATCTTAATTTATATAATTGTATGAATAACAATAGTTTCTGCAGCACCAATTGTGACATTTTAATTAGCTGGCCAAATGTTCCCAATCCTGGTTTTTTACCTAATTAGTATATTTTGTGGTTTGAGCGGTATCCTCATTACCATACAAATGTTTCTAATAGTGCAAACTTCAAAAGCAGGTTGAAGAAAAAGAAAAGACTGTCATAGAGCTCAGTAGGTTTAGAATGAGTATTTTACTCTTGGTATCAGAAACATCAGGCACCTGCCTTTCTAGATAACATGAACTGGTTCTCAGCTCTTTTGCATCCAACTAAGATAAGGCAAGGAGTAAATATCCTACATTTGGATTTATAGAGCACTTTTTATCTCTAAAGTGCTTTGCACGCATTAACCACATAATCATTAAATATTGATATTTGCATGATTAATGCTTTGTTGTTACATTGTATGAGAAGAAAGATACAAATGTTGGGAGAAGTAATCTGCCTTGGAAGCAAGCCACAAATTCGTGCAAAAATGTCGCTATACCTTGTGTTTCAGATATGCTCCTAAGAACAATCTGTCAGCTTTAAAAGTAGAACTGTGGACATAGTGATCCTGGTGCAATATCCTCAAGTTTGCTTCTCCCTGTATCAGTAATTTGTTTTAAATTAAAACATTATGTCTAGATGGACCATTTCCCACAACAAACATTCCTTCATGATTTATGCAGCACTTAGCCTGATGGTTCTCAGGTCAGCATCCTGGTCTGGGAGTTTTATAGCCCCCATCAGCATCACATCTGTAATATTTCCTTTTCTACAACAAAGGGAAAGGAGAACAACTGCTAACAAGATATTTTTCTCCTCTCTGAGAAGAATTCAAAATTTCTTGCATGTTCTCTTTTGTAATTTTGGACACAACTTTTTTTAGTCCATTGACTACAGAGAAGAGAAATAAAGATAAAAATATTTCTTCATTTTACAAACAAGGTTCTTATTTATTACTTAACTAAGACAAAACTTTGCTGCACCAAGAGAGCAAGGGATAAGGAGCAGAGCCTCAAGCTGTTATAATTTAGAACAATTTTGAGAGAGTTATTCCAATTTACCACAGCTGAGGATAGAGTCCCGGAGGGTCTCCTTGATATTTATTTCCCTATATCACCACTCTGCTAGGTCAGAAAGCTCCTGGTTTTCATTAATACACTTCCCACAAGAGTTACACAGAGGTAACAAATGAAAGCTGAAACGATTCTTTCTAATCAAGTTGACCTGCTTTATCCAGCATCTTTCCCCTCCTTTTAATACTCTTGTAGGACTCCTTCAGTATATGAAGAGCTCATTTAAGCAAATAATGACTTGAAGAGAAGCAACAGAAGATTTTTTTTTTTAATTTAACGTTTTAAATTCCTTGGGAAGTTTGTTCATTGTCAAATACAAGTGATTGTGCTGGTATTTTTAATACTTGGCCAGAAATAAATTTTTTTTCCTTCTTCTTTTCAATGACTTTATAGTAGCTTCTGAAAGTGGAAGAAGTACAGAATGCAGCAAAGTGAAGAAAGAAACAAATCCACAGCTTATTTAGATAGCAGGTGAATGAGTGTTCCTATCAGAAGTGACTAACACTTTTTGCTACACTCAATCTGCAAATAGTTTGCTGCCTTACCCAGCCCAGAGCTTGCCCTTCCCTGGGGAAGTTCAGAGTGGCTCAGCTTTGGGGCTGTGTCCATGGGAAGCCACAGCCTGCAGAAGGCCCTGCTGCATGAGCAATACTTGTCATGGCACACCAAAAATGGCTTTTATATTATTCCTTACATGAACTCCCTTGCTTAAGTTTTTATGCATCATTCAGGTTCCGGCTAGAGCTAATAGACACACTTTTATTTTTATGATAAACCATAAAAATGTGTCACAGCTAGTAGACAGCTAGACAGCCACTAAAATAATGCAGCAGAGGGATGGTAGCCAAGCTATACCAGCTCTGTACCATATTACTCATCATTACAAATACCCTCTGATGCCAACACCTCACACTTTTTTTCCTTTTTTCTCTTAGCTTTTAACAGGAAGGATGACAAGTGGCTTACCAACAAATGACAAACTTCCTGCACTGCTGGAGAGGTGTTTGCTGGTATAAGTAGCAGGGGCTTGATGAGCACCCCCAAAAGTCTGCTGTGAGCAGTGAGAAGGCAGGCAGTGAATGTGTCCAGTGAGGAACTCTCTCCAGTGAGCACTTTGCTGGTTTTCCAAGCAGTATTGAGCAGCAAGCAGTGCTCAAGGTTCACCTCAGGTCAGAACAGAAACCCTGCTCACCCACACCAGGCAGTTGCACAGAACAAACCCTGGACTGTAGTGGAGGAGCAGTCCAGACATGAAACATTCTCTGACACACAACTAAGAGCCAGTCTCCACTGACTTAAATCAGAGCAGCCTCTTGGATGCATTCTCTTTATTTACATCTTTTCAGGGCAATGGAGTGCTTGAAATGATTTTTAAACATGTATATATTATTTTTAAGTAACCCAGGTTTCTCAGGCTCCACCACTGTACATGGAAGCCCTGCTCTGGCCAAAGGCTGATCTGTAGCAGCTCTCCCAGCATGGTTTGGCTCTGTGATGATGCCCATTGGGAACTGGCCTAGATTGTATTTACAAACGTTGATACCAGTTTTGCATTTCACAAGGAGATTTCTAAATGCAAACCAAGATCCCAACAAGCTCATTCTACACCCAGAGAGTTCTGAAGGATGCAGAGCAGCCCTCCTTTCCTGTGCAATCACCACCAGTACCAGCCAAACAACTGTTGTTATTATTATTACCATTATTACTATTATTATTGTTATTCAGAGTCACAGCATCAATTTCTCAACAAAACATATGTCATTATAGCTTGCTACAATCTTGGCACCACCACATGGTGCTGATGTTATTTTTGGCCTGATAACAAAGGCCAAGGACAGCAGTAGCACAATTCCTGATCTCACTGCTACCAGCCTGCTGGAATGGGAGATGGAAAGAGATACCCACGAGCAAACAGCAGAAACTGAAACAAACAGAAAAGTCCATCCTATCATACTTTGGGGGCAGGGAGTTGGCAGGGCCAGCGTAAACAGATATGTCTATTACCACATAAGGATCTAAGGAAATACAGAATTTGTGAGAGTTTGCTTCTAAGAGTTGTGGCATACTCTCATTCACACCCCTGAGAGCAGGACTGGTCTGCAGCATGTTCATGCTGACTCCCTGTGAAGTCTGCAGCCAACAAAAGTTAGCAGAACTCCCTTCCCAATATATTCATGTTGGAACAGCCTCTAAAAGGAATGTGAAACTGTTTTCAAGGGGAAATTGTGCTCTGCAATGCTATACAAAACATGTTTATTCTTCAACATTTGGCGAGGCTTTGGAATTTTGTATTGGGTTTGGGGCTTTTTTAATGCATAGAAAACAAGTTTGAAGAGCAGGCTTTGGAAAGTCTTGGAACTGTTTCCCTTCCCAGGGAGAAGTGTAAGAGGAGAAAGTAACAGTTTGTTAAATCTTAGTTTTCAACTATTTATTTATGGCCCCAAAGAAGGCATTTCCTGAGAACCCTACAATGGCCAAGACAGCAGAACATTATTTTCTAACCCATGTCAGCTATACCCAGCATGTAAATCATCCTTAGTGCACACAGAATTAAGGAGATAACAGATGGCAGGAGAAGGGCAGTAGTACTGCAAAGTTTGGTTGCACAAGAAATATTATATAAAATGTCCCTTATATTAAAGCTAACATGTTCTACTTAGAATCTAGTTCTGAACTTCCAGAGTCTTGTTTTGATCTACAGTAATTAGCATTCATCATTAAAATTCATTATTTACAAATATGCATGTTCTAAAAGCAAGACATTTTTACACGTGAAGGGAAATCAAATATTTTACTATGCCAGAGTGTTGGTATTGGTTATCCATGTCTGGCTTTCTATTACAGCTTTATCCTGTTACCACATTTAAGCACAGAGTGGTTGTAATTTTTGCAGCAGAACACATAATCAGACGTCCCAGCTGTGGGAAGCTCTTCCATTGCTGCAGATTTACCCTGTGGCTCTCCACAAAGGCTCGGGAGTGTAATGCCAGGATTTGTTCTACCCAACTGCTCTGTTTGACAAGGATGAGACTTGCGTGACGTGAGCTCAACAGAGAGATTTTAGCAAAAAGATTATTTATTTACTTATTTATTTTTGCCTTGGATTGAAACATTGCTTGGGGGCTCAAATATTTTAACAATTATTTTCATTCTGGCCACCGTTTTTGTGCTTCCTTATGAAGAAATTAAAACTAAATGGTATCTTTAACCTTTTGACATCTCAAAAAAAGCCCCATCCACAATTTTCCTGGAAAATATTGGTTGGGGAAAAATAAGCTAATTTCCCTAAAACTATTAAAACTAGTTGACATTTTTACCATCTCCACTGATTATGCAAAATTCTTTAAACCAAGTTTTATCTGGACACAACAGACTTAGTATTTTGTCTACTCCCTAAAGAGCATTTTAAACGGCATTCCACAAGTTTCCATCCTTTTCAAATTTATAGATTTTTAAATGTTGTTCTTTAGAATTTTTTTTTCACAGCTTCTTTGCACTGAGCCTCTACTACAATGTTTACTGCTTACTCAAAATAAGGAGGAACATCAAATAAAGGTAAAATAAAACCCTAATATTTAACATTTCTCATTAACTGACTCGAGATGAACACCTCTGACTGCAGGCGTAGTGAAGCACTACATCATTAGGACCTCATTTTGAAGAACTTTGGTGTTTAATATTTAAATCTCAGTAAAATAAATTATGTTTATATATGCCAGAGCAATTATCCCATCAAACAGAGGTGCTTTCACACAGCTCAAGTATATGTAACAGTGGTAGGCTTTTCATATTCTTAATACAGTTGGAATAATTTATTTTAGTAGCTATTCAACAGGAAAGAAACACTTCATGCTGCCATTTCCAACATCCTTAAAGTATTATTTTTAAAACCATCTAAAGAATTCAAAAGCGGGGGCACAATTCTCTGTTGATTACATTTTATAAGTTGTTATAAATTTTTTATAAAAAGGAATTGCTTGCTATTAAATACTCCAGGGTTTTAAAGTTATTTCTATAGAGCTATTTTTAATTTATACACACACACACACAAAAATAGCTACGTTAAAGGACGCAGCAAAGTCACCCAATTGAAAGTTAGCATATGCCAGAATTAGAGAGGCCCGAGAAATATTCCCTCTGTCATTTCTATGGGCAACTTCTCTGCTGCAAGCAGCACCACAAACCCAGGATACCACTGAGAAGATAGAAATTGGACCAGAAATGCTGGGGGAAGAATTCAGGTCCAGTGGGCAACCCTAAATCTCACAGTTTCTGATTCTGGAAGGCAGGATGGCAAATCCACAGGCTCTCAATTTGGAATACTGTGAGAAATTATTAATCATCAGATAACTTTACTAAAATTTTATTTCCCCAGCTATTTCCTTCATTTCAGCTGTCCCCAGTGCCACTGGGGGATGTCCCAGATGTTGGGGGCACAGGAAGGGTCTGGGTGGGATGGGAACCCAGCAGCTCCCTTCACACTGGGATTGCTGCTCTGCACTGTGTGTTTGATGTAGCACTGCAGTGTCACTTCTGCTACTTAGGCTAAATTGAGTTTTAGCTCTTCAGAGAGTTTCATATTCACATATTAATTAGGGTAGATACCATAATTTTCTTGGGGAATACAAGAATGTGGAAGAGAAACAGCAACTTGTAAGAGTTTATAACCCAGTTAACTGAAATACACAGGAGAAAGAACTGTGGCTTCTCTGTAAACCCAGGGGCTTCCACTTAAATACCAAACACCTTCTGTGAATGTCAAAGACGTTTGACATAGTTTATAAAACTTTTAAAAAGTCTTCTCTACTAGAAAAGGGCTGGACAACCTCTGTCAGCAGGATGTTTTCTGCACGTATTAACTTCACTCCAAAAACTTCTGAGCAAGTTTCCACATTCCACACAAACAGTTCCATGCTCTTGCAGAGCAATAAAAAGGTCCAGACTGAAAATCAGCTCCATGAAAACCATCTCCAGCTGGATGTTCCCACATGCAGAGCATGCCAAGACCTGGCACAGCAGGCAGGTTGCAATTAACATGTGCCATGACTGTAATTAGATTAAAATCAAAAGAAAGGGAATTCAATTCAGCTGCACATAGTTGAATCCTTAGCAAAGAGCTTGATCACATACTCCAAACCAAGGAAGAGCACAGTGCAGCCTTGAGAAGTTAGACTGTTAGTTTGAAGATATACGCAAGATTAAGATGCCAGAAAATATATCCTTCTTCCCTTGTTTTCCCTTTTCCCCTCTTTCCTTTTCTACATTTTTTCTTTTCTTTTTTTTTTTTTTTTTCCCCTGTTGTTTTGCCTTTGCTGTTCTAATTCGTGGTGTTCTGCAGAAGACAAAAGCCCACAAGAACTCAGTATGCTGGCACCACGCCTGGAAAAGCGACATATTGCACATATATTTTTCATACGTTTTCAAAAATATCCATGTGATGGTTTTTGTGCATGAATTACTGTGCATGTTTGGCAGAGCAACATCCCTGCCTTCATCCTGGGCAGCCACACAAGGACTTCAGCTCCTGCTGAAGCTTCCCACAGAAAGAGACTCCTTCAGAAAAGCACCCCTTGCTCAGAGCAGCTCTGGACTATTCTAGTAACTGTCAGCAAGTGCTTGAAAAGAAGCAGTGGGAATGTGCTACTTTATAATAGAGCAGGGCCTGATATGCAGCAAAAAGGTGAGTAGAGATATCAGGGCATGGTTCAAATCACAGGCAGAGCCACCAAGCAATACATTCCACAGATTCAGAGTTCCTCATCTGAGAATTATCTTACTTGATGCGTATTCCTAATCTGCCTTGAACAATTAGGAATCATTCTTCTGCTAGCACAAAGAGTCTTTTAAAACAATAGCTGCATCTAATCTCTATCCCCCAAACAAAAGATTTTAAACAAATGAAGTAAAATCCACTCAGATTTGAGGATGAATTAACTTTACCATGAGCCTCTGCAATTTTTCTTCACAGCTCTGTATCTGTCCTACCTGCACTCCTGTTATCTGAACACCTGTCAGGCTGAATACAAAGATGCTGTATTTTTGGACAGCTTCCATGAGTTTTTCCAAGTGCAGCACTGGCATATCTCTGAATCTCCATAGGCCCCCCCTTGGAGCTGCCCAAGCTGGGCTGGCTCCCTGCACACCCACTGAACCCTCTTCCTGCAAATGCTTGGCTGAGGACTCATGGGAAGGTGCGAAATGCCTATTATTTCCACACAGCAATTCAGAACTCACATTTTATACCTGCAATTTGGATGTAATGAGTACAAAAAGTAAGTTAAAATTCAACAGTGAGCACAGACATTTAGGAATTTCTAAGGTTCAAATTTCTGTTCTTTGAAAGTCTGAAAACACATTCCCCTGGAAAAAGGCTCTCTATATTTTCCTTGTTCAGTCCTCCTTCAATTCACACTTTAGATGCCAAAGGTCTACATATAACCCTCTATATCTCTATGTAAAAAGCCAAGATTGATATTATTTAGGATATTTCACCCAATGGTGAAACTGAAAGCTGCCATAAGGTACAGGAGGAAACAGTATTGTAGCACACTTCACAAAGACATAGCGAAATACAATTTTATCCATGTAATGCCAAAGGCATTTCTTCCGGCATCCAGGATTTTTATCCATAAACACACACATTTGAAAATTCTTGTACTAAACTATAAAAATGGGGGAAATTTCCTTTTTGAAATTTAGCTTGATGAATCATTGAGCTGTGGTACAACTACTGTGCAATATCCAGAGATGGAAGACATTGCAGATCTAAAAATACTGCTCATGTCTCCTCAGATATCCATTCGTCCATATATCCTCAGATGTCCAAAGACATTTTTATTTCTAACCATTGAAAATACTCATCAAAATCATCGTAAAAGCCTGTATCTCCAGTGTTCTGTGAACATGCAAATCCCTCACCATTGATGGCAAATACCTCTACGAGGATTGGACAGGTTTGGATCAGACAGAAGAGCCCCAGCACACACATCTTGAAGTCAAGAGAAGCAACTTCCAGCAAAGGTAGTGGCTCTTTCCCATATTTATATTTGCTCACAGTGAATTTCACCTGCCAATTTATTGTCCAGCCAACTCAGTTTTATTTGCTGTATCTTCATACACTAAATAACTTAAGTCTTAGCAGGGAAAAAAAAAAGCAATTTTAAAGTATTTTTGAGGCAAGTTTTCCTAAGTACACATGGGAATGATGGATAACATCCAGACTAAGCAACAGGTCAGAGTGCTGAGGAACCAGTCCCCAGCAGGAAATGCTGCTCTGAGTTTTATTTACAGGGATATGATGGTTAATCTATCAGTTACATCTTCATGTACTTATTTACCATGCACCCTTTTTATTTCTTTATTTAATTTTCTGTACACTGATGTCTCCACAGCCACTAAAGGTCAATGTTAATTTTAAAAGCAATATTGAATGAAACAGCCAAGTGAAATAAAGGAAGGCAATATGTCACCTGTACAGCTCTGGATTTTAAACTGTTGGAAATAAAACAATATATTCTTCCCCTACTAAGATAGCACCCTTGGGTTCACTAGACATAACTATAGAGATCACTCTTTTTTATTGTTCCTTTTGCTTTCTGTTTGCAGTACTGACAAGGCCAGGAAAGTGCTTAATAACAAAAAATACAAATTAGTGTTAATGTCACTTTTTTTCCATCTGTCACACACCTCTTTTAAAATGAGAATGCAGAGTTTGCAGGGTCTGTTTCAGCAGTGTCACACAGGTCTCTGAACACCCTGCCTTCTAGGAAATGCTATATTTTTCTGAGCTGGCATGAGGTGGTTGCTAGAGGAATCCACCACACAGCAAAAAGGAGGAAAATTGTGTCGACCAACCAAAACAAAATAGATCAGAACTCGTGTATGGAGAAGAGCAACTCAAGATGCCAAAGAGCTGAAAGACAGATTTCAAGTCTCTGTGTGTATGTATATATATATATATATATATATATATATATATATATATATTTGGGCTTACTGCTGGCACCAAGCTGCAGAATCCAATCCACCCAAATCAGGTATTACTGAGTGAGACAAGAGACAATCTTTGGTGAGCTCTGAGAAATAACAGTGGAACCACTGGGCAAGGGATGGGCAGAGAGCCAGTCTGCCCTTCAGGCTGCATCCTTTGTTTTGTTCTTTGGGGCTTTTTACAACTAGAGATGAGTGAAAACCAACTTTGCTCATGGATTTGAAGTGAACACCATCTAGCCATACAATTTTTACAGGTAATTATCAATAAGTATCCTAGATACATTATATTCTCATCCAGGAATCACACCATAAATTTAAAGGATCAGTGCTAGAAGCACTGATGAAATGGACATTCATCCCTACAGGTTCAGTATTTATTTTTACTTTCTAGCACAGGTGTTGTTAATCATGTCAATCTGGGTAGCTCATAGTTTAAAAAAAGGAAGTGGTTTCAAAGAAGAAATCACAGACTTGGAAAATCTAAAGGAAATAAGACAAAAACTATGAAATGCCTTGTGCTGACAGGTTATTATCATTATTAATGGAAGAAAAGGGGAAAAGAGTACATCCTATATCAACCCAGATTATCTCTTTATTAGGCACCTACTATAGGCTGTAAAGATTTAGGGCATGACATAGGAAGACTGAGAAGCATATTGTTCAGAAAAATGTGACAAAAATAAGTGTCTCCACAGCAATTTCCTCAGTTCCTCAAGCCAGTGACAGCACATCCATCTCTGGAAACAGATCACAACAGAGCAGGGTCACTGGAACATGGGCAGAGTTCAGACACAGACCTTATAAGAATGCTGTAAAAATTTCTCCCAGGTTGGAAATATATTCCTCATAACCAGGGGGATTTATATGTCTTACTGGTGTCCCAGTATCCAAAGCACCACTTACTCTAGTGCAGCCAGAGTTAACAACCTGCTTTTATCTGAGCACACCTTGATAGAAAAGCTGAGTGGACCCAAGTAAAATCTGTTCATTACTGTGGAATGCAAATTGAGAACATCCTCAAAGGGCACCTTAGAACTTTTGCTGACTTCCCTGGGATTTGCCTGACAGAGTAGAGACTCTCAGTGAATACAGCCTGACTTTTCCCTTCCTGCCTCCATGAACTCTTCTGTGGAGAGCAGATCCCAGGTGCCTCCTGTGTGTGCCCCTTGGAGGGGCAGTGGGGCCATGGCAGTGCCAACATCCCCCGGGGGACCCAGGGATCCCTCAGGTTCTCAAAAAGCCACTGCTGACACCACCCAGGCCCTAGTTTGAAGGTACAAAATAGAGAATTTTTTAAAAAAGTACAGGAAGGATTCACAGCAACATCTTGGCCCCAGACTGAGCAGTTTATTCATACTGGTAGTAGAGGTAGGTTAATGTTTATGATGGAACCGTGGTGTCATTCAGCCCAATTCTAACACCTACATCAAAAACACCAGTTGCTCTTTGATCTGAGTTATTCAATTTCTCCATCAGGGAAAATACAGAAAATACTGACTGAAATCCTCTGGGTACTGCATCCCTCCACCCAGTGCCCAAAATGCATCCCTGTGGCAGTGACATCTTTAGAAAAAGGATAAGTTTGTTCTGACAAAAGTATTTCTCTCTTCAAGCCCTGCAGGACACTTTATGGAGGTGAAGCAGAGGATGCCTGGGTGGGGAAGAAAAAAACCCCTTTATCAACAAGAGCAGAGGATCTGGTAAAGTTCAGTATGATAGCTTCAGTGGTAAGACTTTTCTCCCCAGAAATTTTGCAATATCTGTCCTTCCATTCCGAAACAGAGAGACAGACACACTGATTTTCATGGTATATTAGCACCCACTTTCATATTAGGCTGATTACCAAGGCTTGTTATTGTTCTCTGGCTTGCACAATGTATGTTTATATACAAACAGATATAAGGAGCTGTCACGTTTTGTAGTAACTGGTTGGATGATCTTAATTTTTTTTGTTTGTTTTTCTAAAAGGAGGAACATATGGCACTAAGAAAATAAGTGCACCATTAAAAACATCCTATGTATAGTAAAAGCAGTGATTTTAACTAATTCTGACAATTGAAAATCCTATTTGAGCACATATAGCCATAAATGCCCATTTCAAACACTGAGTTGTTCCAAAAGTAAATAAAGCAGATCTCATTCTCTTCTCATGGTAATTTTCACAGATATAATTCTTGTTACTTAACTGAATTCACTCCTGATTTAGAGTGATGTGAGTAAGAATTTGTGTCCATTATTCTTCCAAGACAAATCTCCTGACTGGGTGGCACTCTGCAGTTGTTGTCCATACTGAGTACTCTCTATTAATAACCTTGATGATTTCAATATGATGGACTCATACTTCAGGCTTAAGATTCAGTCCCTAAACAAAAGCTCTTCAATTCCAAGACCAGCAACTGAATGCTAGGACAGACATGCTTTAACAGATGCAAGATATACTACTTATACAATTTTGTGTAGATGTAAATCACTCCTAAGGGGCCACACAGGTCTTCAAAATGCTCTCTCTGGTCTTTCTTGGTCATTCAGGACTTGTAAAGCTCACTGTGGGCTCTGAAAAAGTACTTCTGCATTTCCAGGTCTGTTTGAGACCTCTCAAATGCTGGCATTGTTAACTATAGGACTGAATCAAATGCAGGAACAGAAGTATCAAACAGACCTCTTAGCTCCTGACACCACAAGAGATTATCAGAGAAAAACAAAACACTAAAAAAATAGCTGCATTGGTGTTGGTTTGAAAACATATGGCACAATACGAGAGGCTACATTTCCCAGTGAAATGGAAAGTTCTTTCACTCATGTTTTTGTATTCTGCAGAAAAAAATTAGGAAAACAAAAAGCTGATTGTGCCTCTGCCATGTACAGTCAAGAAGACAGTCCTCTGTGCTAAGAGATACCAGCTGCTCTAGATGTTTTGAACAAGAGCTTCCTGAGAAGCAGAGGAAATGAGACAGGCCCTGCCTGTGAGGGGAAATGCAGAGCTTTTAGTCTCAGGCTCTGTTGCTAAGAGGAACAAATGTTTCTGTCCATGATGCCAACTATAAAAAAAGTTTGAAAAAATACAAAGCACTAGAATATCCTATTTAAACAGTTTAAATGAATATTTGTATTAGTTCTAGATTTCCTCTACAATTTTTCAATTGTTTTAAATTTAAGAACCTTAAAAATGTGTCAAGAAGTACCTGATACCTGGCTAATTTACCTTACTGATGGCTCCTGGCCAGGAGAGCTGCTGCTCTTGCTGTTTGCTGGGATTTGCACTGTCAGGTGAGTCTAGACCTCTGAACTCAGCCCAGACATGCCAGATTCCTCCACACAGGTAATTATGAAGATGGGAACCACACACAGATTGGAGACTGGTGCATTTCTGCATTTCCCTTCCACTGGAATATTTCTTTTAGGGAAGGCTCACGCAGCTTTCACTTACCTGCTTGTCATCTTTTGTAGGCAGAAACCCAGAGAAGGTTTTGTGCAGGAGGAAACTGAACTGAGATGTATCACACTTGATTTGTTGATGCTGTCATGGAGTTAAATACCCATTTGCTGTTGTTTTCATCCGATTTGTTTGTCAAAAAATGAAGGGCTATCGTTCTTCTTAAATAATACTCAATTTAATAGGACACAGTGGTGTAATTAGACTTTCTCTCTTTCTTAAAAAAAAAAAAACAAAAAAACCAAAAACAATTGTTTACTCACACAGAATTTCAATTATTTAAACCCTTTTTTCACATACTCAGCATCCAGTGAAGTCCTCAAGGGCAGGTTTGTGTTCCAAGGACATATGGTAGTAAACCAAAATTTCTAATTTGGAAGTTTCTGCTTTTCCTTATGCTTCCTATATTCTAAAAGAGGAAGCAAAACCCACAAGACTGGAATAAGGCAATAGGGAAGAGTCACACAAATTACCTGAAAAACCCTTAGGTCCCTTGGTTTATTTTCTTAAGTAAATAAATGTAAGGCCTTTTTTTGGCTTGTGTTCTGTAGCCCCCTAGTACCCCCAATACACTAGCTACAGCAAAACTCCCCTTTTCCATGATCCATTTCCATTTTCATCACAGCTGAATGTTAAGCCTGTGGTGTCATACCCTGTCTTCAACTTCACCAGGAGGAGGTTCTCTGTTTCCCTCAGGTGAGGGGTCCTACAGAGCAGGGTGCTAATTTCAGTGACTGTCATATATGTGTGTATTTGTCTTTCCCTGTAATTCATTCTCCCCCCACTTCTAGCTGAAGAACAAAGGGATAGAGTACTAAGCTTTCTGCTCCTGTGAGCTAAATGTTTTTTGGCTGTGAACCCCAAGCTGACATTTCCCTATGTCACACAAATGCTATGTATCTGTCAGGATGGGCACCAGATTGTATTTTGATAGCTACCACGTCAGTGGAATACTCTCAGCCAAAAATATGGATGTCTGGCAGCTTTCTTCTCCTGTGTCCGGTTGACAAAAACATCAGTTTTCATTTATCCCCAAATCTCAAACTTTAGTAATGTATTTCAAAAGCAAAAATACCAGGTTTTTGTAAGGATTGAACCAGCACATGAGCAGTTTGCTGGACTCTAAAACAGGCACAGAGAGAGAGCCATTAAACCAGAAGGTCTGAACAGGACTGGGACTATTCTATCTGATGGGAGTCTCTCGGGCTGGCTGTTTCTTTGTGTTGAGTTGGGTACAGGCAAAGGAGAATGGGACATGAAGGAATAGCATGGTGCTAACCCAAAGCAAGCCCATGTCCCCAGTATTTTTGCACATTAACTACTACGAAAAATTCCTTTTCCTGCAGCAGAGGACAGCAGCCTTTGGACTGCTTGTTCCATCAGCAGCTCCTGTGCCAGGGCTGCCCCATGTGATGCAGACTGGCAGCAGGGCTGGACAGGCACAGTGGCTCCTGATTAATACATAGACTCTGCTGGAAAACAAAATGATCCAGCAGGACTTAGGGCACCAGGATCTCTTAAGAGAGAACTTTCTTACCATTATATCCAAACTAACCTCAATGAAGCAGCTGCTGCCCTGACAAGCTGCCACCTTTTCCCACCTGAGAGTTATCCCTGCATTTCTCCTTCAGCTGAACATGTGAAATGCTGAGCTCTTCCTCTGCAGGTCACAGATATGGCCAAACCCATTTCACACCTCTTACCCTGCCCAGGAAAGCGGCAATCCCCAAGCAAAAAAAAACCCCACCCAGTGCTGACTCATAGCATCCAACACAACCAGATAAAAAGCCAACAAGCTAAAGCTGTATAACCTCGTGTCAGCTTAGTGCTGGTAAGGCAGATCAACCTCTTTTTGATTCAGGATCCCTAATCCAAGCCAGCAAGCACAGATGTCTTCTAATACGTCAGTGAATCAGACTTTGCAGTTCCTTCTCTGGGAGGTTGACACATGGCACCCCAGGGAAGAGTCTAAAAGAAGTAGCTGTAAACTTTAATACACTGCCACATTAGGTGGCATCTGTGCTCTCTGGCTGGGCTTGTTTATTTATTTATTTATTACACCACTCTAATGTCTGCAGAACTCCCATGTTCAAGGAAATTCTTTTCTTTTGAACTAACCGAACCTAAAAAGCACAGCTGCGCTTGAAATTGGCAAAATCTGGGTAATTTCAATACTAAAGCTGCCATTCGTTTGTATTCCTACAACTCAGTTTTCTGTTACTTGTTTATCTCAGAAAATCCAGCACTCACTTTTTCACAGAGTATTTTGTTAGCATTTTCTGGTTTTGATTGCTTTGTGTCATGGATGCAGCAGTTTAAAACTGGGAGTTTTAAGAGCTCTCTGTAGTCAAGCATAATGGATCGTTCTCAAATCTAGCAAAGCACAGTTAGAGCCATAACTACTACCACTAGTACATTTTTTTTCTGCTCTCAATGATGTATCATTAAAGCAGAATGTGTTTCCAGCCCTTTAAAGGCAGAATTTAGAACTTGGCCAAGGCCCCCTCAGGAGTGCAGTTCTGGAGAGGCAATGTATCTTGTACTGTCCCATTGATCATTGTGATCTTCTGTGCAATTTCACATAGATGATGTGCATAAAGATCAGAGCAGGTGTTGCAGAGACCTTTGCTCTTATTCCTCTTAGGCAACACCTCACAGTCGTTCCCTACCACCCCTGTGAACTGAACAATACTGGAGCATTTCTTTGTCACCTGCTATGAAGTGTCTTTGAGCCAGCAGTGACTCCAGTGGTACTTCACAACTCCTCATCCAAACTCACAGTGATTCTGTGTCTCTTGACTCCTCTTGTACAAACCTGTGTTCCCAAAGACACGAAGTGACAGTGCTCCCTGAACTGCTACTTCATGAAAGGATGCCTGGCCTGAAGATTACAACATCAATTATTTATATAGCACCAATAGTATTTTTGAATTCCCTCCAGTACTCTGTGAACAACAGCAATAACAGAGCCATGCGGGTTTAAAAAAAATTTTTTACTCCTTTGTTATCTTCCTCCATCATTAAACTATGAGACAGCAATCAGAACAAAAACTCATCATCTCTGGCTGTGCCATGAGAAGTGAGCAGGGGAAGAGCAGTTCCACTTTACTGAGACACCTTTCATCAAAGCCTGACCCAGTGCACCCATATTTCACGTACATTTTAGAGCACACTGTACATTTCAGCACATATTACATCCCAGTGATGTGTGTATACACAGGTGAAAGAAGAGGAGCTTTGAAGTTGGTGATAAAGACAAAAAAGCATTGCATTTCCATGGGGTTCAACTTTTAAAAAATATTTATGAGACAGTCACTAGTTTACAATTTTTTTAGCTAAAATAACATAAAAGAGAAATTTTGCAATGTTATCTGTGAACTGAGAGATAACCCACCAAGATTAAACGATTCATCCAAGTCACATAAAGGAAACTGTAGCAAAAGGAAGAAGTGACTTTTGATCTCAATCTGATGCCAAAAGGTCATTTATACACCTTGGATCCAGAAAGATTTATCAAAATAGGCAGGATTGAGAATGGAAAAAAAAAAAAGAATTACTTTATTTCATATGCTGTAAAATGATGGCCCTGCCATTGCTCTGTATTAAGTGATCGTTAAGTGAATAGCTGGAGATATTTCCAATCTTATAGTAATGCACAATGTAATATCCTTCTTAATCTAAACTGTGAGAAACATCACAAATGTAAAAAAAAAAAATAAATTCTAAACCATCTTCAGTTAATGACAGCTTATAAATTTCGTAATATAAAGTGAAGTCCTTTTTTTCATGGAAAAATATACATGAAGCCGAAGAATATTGTTTAGATTATGTTTTCAATGTTTAAGAGCAGAGAGGCTTGCAGAGGAAGCTCTAGAAGTGCTTGTCAGACTAATATGAAATACAAAAGAATAGCAAGTACCATGGGTTTACATTCCCGGTGTTTTCTCACATTAATTAGGCGTGAATCTTGTAAATTATTCAGCACTTCTTCAGTAATATGTTATCTTGAAGAAAGTGGCCCTGAAATTAAGTGAGAACACCAGCCATTGCAAACAATTAATATAAACTGTGCAAGGCCATGAAAGGACAGCGTGCTGAATGGTTCTTTGATACGGTAACACAGACAGCAGCAAAAACAAGTATCAACTTAATCTGATTAGTAAAACCTTTCCAGGAAATCTAAATAAAAGGCACTCTCCAACTATATGATAGAAATCACATTTTCTAGAAGACATTCATTACCATGGCAATGAGAAGATTCTGTGCCCACAATTAGCTCAGCCCCTCCAGTAGGACAAATAAGGAACATCTGCCATCACCCCTCTCCAGGGGAAGGGATGTGAGCAGTCTTAGGGAATTTTTTCCTCCTACCACTCATTCAAACATATGCACACATGGACATAAATATAGAGGTACTGCTGTAGGCTGCTCTAGGCAAAGAGCAGCCAGAGAAGTACACTGCAGTCCTGCCAGTGCTTAGATCACATCTGCAATGCCCAGCTCCCTGAAAGGCTCATCTCCTCCTAGATGGGGATGCCAGGGAAGCAAAGCCTTGACTTCAGCCCAGAATTTCAGTGGCTTTTTGAAAAAGGACAGATAAGTATGTAAAAAAAAACAAACCTAAAAGCAAACTGTCTAAATCAACAACCTCCAAACAGGCTCTTTAGTGAGACATATGCATTGCCAAGGGGAAAATAGGAACGCTGGTGACTGAAAAGGCACACATTTCAAAATGGTCCTGGAAGAAAAACTGGCATCAATTCCGCCCAGTGAAATTCCACCTGCTGCACAAAGCTAGACAAATGGTAAATTCTCAGGGGTGGATTTATACTGCTTAATTTAATGCATCTAACAATAAGTGTCAAAGCTGGAAACTAGCCTTCCTGGAAATCTTGCAGAGAGGAAGAAAGAGAGTTGTTGAAAAAATGATTAAACATAATACAGTGACTTATATTCCTACCTGGAGGTGGTCAGCCCCAGAGCTCTTTTCCTTTTAACTGCACAGTTTTCACCTCCCACGTTATTCAGCATGCACTTATGTTTACCACTTTCTAAAATCAATATTCCTCAATTTGGAGGTAGCTGCCTTAAACAAGTCATGTGCTTCCCTTGATATGAAACCAGTTGTTCGTGTCACCAAATCCAGCAGAAGTCTCAAGGCGCTGAATTTCTACAAATATTGCCAAAGCACAAGGCTGGGTGGAGGAGAGAAGCCCCCATTGCATCACATGCTGAGCCATGAGCAGCAGCCTTTCCAGGACATGAGAGATCCACACACAAACTCCAGCTCCAAAGCAAACTCAGAAGATGCCAGGGGCTGTTTATTGCAACAAAACCCACTGCAACCAATAGAGCTCAACTCTACCACAAAGAGAAGAAATAAACCTTACATCAAATCTGGATGGTTTATCTTATAGCTTATTTTTTATTTCCTTGTATACAATAAATTCTGCCTTTCAGTTATCTGGGATTATTTATTTCAAACAGTGCTGTATGTCTGAAGCAACACAGTCCAATGAGAATGTCAATGCCTATTTCCACAGAACTTATTGAGCATAGACTTACTTGACAATAAAATGTCTCCCAGCTAACCTTAAAACTTAGAACGAGAGTTGATTGAGCTGATTTATTTTATATGGCAGCTCATCTTAAAAATAAAAAAGCAAAGGAAAAGAAAAGAAAAAAAACCAAACAAAACATAGAAAAGATTGAAAATACAGCAATATTTTCCATAATATTCATTTGGGAAAAAAAAGAAAAGTATTATTTGACTCTGAACTAAAAATGTTTGTTTGGCTTCAAACTGAAGTATTTCTGGTTGTGTATCTTTGCGTTGTGAATAAGAATGGGACAAAAAGGTTCCATTTTTTTTTCCAGTATTTAATCATATTTTCCTGAAAAATGCCGTTTCCAAAGTGACAGTCAAACCCCATGTTTAAAAGGTATGAAAAATAAATATTTTCATCCTAGGGGAAGATTTCAGTTTTTTTGAAATGAAATATTTAATTGACAAGTGTTCAGAACAGGAGAGGCTCAGTTTCATTCACCTGACCCTGGCTAGCACTCAGTCCAAAGCCCTGCATATTGCTACATTTTCTCTTCCTGAAAAAAAAAAAGAAAATTGGAACAAAACCATCTCCTTTTTAGCATTCTATGGAACAAGCCAACAGTGAAGTAATGTAGCTGAACAAATTGAAGAAATTTTCTTAGGAGATTCAATTTTCAGTTAATATCTCCTCTCTGTACACTGCCTATACTCAAGAAGCAGTCAACGCCAAAGAGTACAATGGTGGTGTTTAGTTGCTTCTGCCTTTGCCTTGAGCTGCACTTCCCTGGCTCCCTTGGCAGGAGGTCTGCCCACCTCTTCCATGAAGACATCATCTCTCAGGAAGGACATTGAAAAGCCATTTGCCATCCCCAAGCTGTCTGTATCTGGTACCCAGCACTGTTGTTTCACTGCTATATCCCAGATTAAACACAAATTATCAGCTACAACAGGACTTTTTTCTCCTTTTTTCCCAGCCTGTGCCTTCCTGGAGCATGGCAAGAGGACAGAACTCCTGCAGCCCTGCACTCCTAGGAGCTCTAAAAGGACCTGGTGATGGGACACTCAGAGCTCTCTAAGGCTGCAGGCTTCTTCAGCTGCACAAAACTCTAAATATTTTTGCCCCTGGATTTCTACAGCACTTGTTCACTCCTGTCAGGATTGCTCAGCCCATTTCTCTCTGAGGATGGATGAAGACAAGAGCTTTCTCCTACTTTTCAAAGTTATCCTCCTGGGTGAAACCAATTTTCTTCTCTTCCTGAAACATTTCAATAGCTTGAGTTGAATCTGAAAAGCCTCTGAAAAATCAGTTCAACTACTCACCCAAAAGACTAGAAACTTTTTGAGGATTATACCAAACCATGAGATTTAGCTTTTCTTCTTCAAGACTTTTTTCTCCAAAACGTTGCAGCAGCCCTCTTTTTTGTCAAGTCAAAACACAGACTTCTTGTTTATCACAGCATGAACAGGACCCTGGTTTATTCCTCAGCCATCTTGACTCCAACCATTCACTGACTCTGGCTGCAGCAAGTTCCTCCTGTAGGTTTCCCTCTCTCTGCTGATTATTTCCTGCTAAACCATGACTGCAAGTATCAGTTTGCAGACTCTGACTGCAGGCTTTTACCCAGCTAGACTGTGACTGCAGGTTCCAACAACAGGCTCTACCTGCTGACCCAGACTGACCTCACAGCAGTAAGTCTCTCTCCCCAGGATCCTTCTTCCTCATAATCTCCACATTCATGATCCTCCGTGATGATCTTCCCTTAGCAGCTAACACACTCCCTACTATCACACTTATCTTTATTGGATGCAGCTGTGGCTTATCAGGGCAGAGGCCGTATTGGGCAGTTAAGTAATAAGTTAAATTATTTATTTATTTATTTATTATTAATAAATTACTAATAAGTAATTTAGCTATTACTTCTTAGGTATAAGATCACCTGTATTCCCTTCTCCTTCACCAAAACAATTCCCTTTCCATCTCATCTGTTTTCTTTCATCTGAGCTATGCAACAAAGACAAATCTAAAGCTTCCTCCACTCCTAAGTTTCATATTCACTTCCAGAACAAACCTTGGTACTCTGTTCTTTGTGTTTAATACAATTTTGTGTGCTCTGCCTCACAGGGAAGCTATATTGGTAAAATCTCTAAGCAGATAGAATCTGATTTTTCAGCCACCCCCATAACAGCCTGACCAAAACAATTATTGGTAGCAGTAATGCAAATCAAATAAACTGCATTATTTGCCTGCTGTTACATGGCAAACATGGCTTTCTTTCTTTAACTAAAGACTGACAAAATGAGGTTTTTCTGTCACTATCCACCAGGTGATTACTTGGATCAGGAAACATGAACTTGACCCAAAATGTAAAGATTTCAAAAGCTTTCAACATTTTTTACTTAGACGAAAAGGAAGCCAAAGACAAAACGAGCAGGGTTTTGAGATGTTATTCAGGGTAAAGATATGAGTCTGGTTCCCTCATGGCTCAGTTTGAATATCCTGGGCTCTAAGCTAGCATCTGTTCCAAAATCTTCCTCCTGTCAACTGATATGTTTCCACAAAAAGTTTTCATTCTGATGACTTTGCCAAGGAGACAGCTCTGCTGAAAGCGCCTCTACCAAGTTTGTGTTCATCTCCATGGTAATTCAGGTTTCTGGTTTCCCTGCTGGCACTTTTTTTGTGTATCCAACAGTAGAACCCATTGCTACAGAAATTATTCCATCTGACCCCAAAGCTGGGATGGTCCTGAGCTACCACTTGCTCTTTGAAATTCAGAGTTCTTCTCTAGAAGAGTCTGAGGAAGTTTAGCTAAAAAGGTTTCAAATGCAGGGAGATAACCATAGAGAATGTACAGAAAATCTGGCAAAGTGAGTAAAGGGCATTGTCCCATCCCTTCAGCTTTGCATATTGGTTCAGAACCTCCTAGAACTCCTTTCCAGCAAATTACAAACTGAAACAAAAACTGTATTTAGAAGGTTACAAGCAGATATTAATCAATATGTCAGCTACTAATTATGAGTCACTGACTTCACAACAGCAGAAAATACTTTCTGCACTTCTGAAGGATATTTCCAAGAGCCCTGGATGAAGGGAATAATTTTCACTGCCCAAAACTAAACCAAAAATTTGGTGATACAGTAGCAAAAAAAAATATAAAAGGCAAGAAATAATACAACCCAGAGAAATAGACACCCATCCAAGAGTTCTACCTAAATAAACTCCCTAAAATTACATTAAGATGCTTACAACTAGGACAAGAATATAATGTATCCACACATTAAATCAACTTAATGCATGCAGAGCAGATCTTCTCTCTAAGCTTCATACCAGGCAGGACAAAGATTTGAAATGAGTAGCAAATAGCTGCAATTTTTTGTTTCAGCAGTTCTTTTTCCCTCCCTCTGAACATTCCTCTTCTAAACAAAAAACTCTGAATTCTTCTGGCTGGGAGATCACACATCACATCCAGTCAATAGAAATGTTTGCTTTCTTCTGTTATCTTCCCTTCTAAAATTGCAGTCAGAAAGCTGGATTCAGTTATGAAAATAAATGCATCACTTCTTAATGTGTGACTAAAGCATAAAGAAGTTTAATACCAGACAACAGCAAAATATACAGTGAGGGTTTAGTCATGCACTTTGATACACACGAATCAAAAAGTCTCTTTCTACAGGCTATTACAACATGCTGAGTGGTTAGAAGTTGTCAAACCTTAAAACACAGAATCAACGCCCCAAAACAAAACAGAAACACAGAAATTATAGGAGAGTAAGAAAAGATGCAAGATATTTGCAGCAGAATCAAACAGAAATTGCCTCTGTTCTAGCACATATATGTAGTAATACTCAAAGAAAAAATAGAAGAAAAGAAAATGAAATGTCTGGCAGTTATTCTTATGGTCCACTGTACTGTAAAAACGACACTGACACACCACTCAAATCTCCCTTTTTTTTTTATATGCATTCTGGCTTAGACTAACATTAGCAGTAAGACTACTTAGAGCAAGACTGGAGACCCAGCATTATGACATATTTGCAAAGCTAATGAGCAACAGCAATCTACAAACTGGACCACTATTGCTTTTAGCTCCAAGAATTGTACCCAGGTGTATAGGCTGATAGGCTAAATAAAGGGAATGGCATTCCCTTCCTCTAGATAAGAGTGGTGATGACTCCACACAGCATTTTTTACTTAAATTGTATACAACTTGCATGTATAAGGGATTTTGAAAGTAGGCCAGTAACAAACATTAAAGCATTAGGCTCACTTATTATACCTGATAACTGAACTGGCAGTAAACAGTACAGATGATTAAAGGCATACAGGTTACAGGAGCATTAAGGAGAAATCGAGATTACATTTTAATTTTATTAAGATTCTGTGAACATCATCTTTATCAAGGGGACCAATTTTGTGCATTTCTTTCAGCATGTGTCTGGACCAGATAAGGAAACAAACACCATGATCAGAGCAAGTACAGTGTCGATTTTACAGGAACATGTGAATTGCACTGTTTCACTCAGCTTTAGAATTAATACATGAGCTGCAAATGAAACACACTGCAAAATCACTTTCCACCAGCACGGATGTATAAATCCCGGTGATTGCCACCTCAGAAGAGCAGGACCAGCCTGGAGCAGGAGCTGAGCTGAGTGAGCAGTTCCCAAGGCCTGTCCATGGCCGTGTGACACCCGCTGAGACCCCAGTG
Organism: Cettia cetti; assembly: GCA_013401135.1. Taxonomy (NCBI): domain Eukaryota; kingdom Metazoa; phylum Chordata; class Aves; order Passeriformes; family Sylviidae; genus Cettia; species Cettia cetti. The sequence continues at coordinate 262,653 of VZUI01046303.1, forward strand.
ACTCCTCACAGATTGTCCTCTCCCTGTCCCCATTGCCCCGGGAGCAGACCTCAGGGCAGGATTGTCACAAAGCAGACGCAGCAGAAAGCAGCAGCGCTAGGAAATCACTGTTTCTGTCACTCTTAATGTAAGTCCTGAAACTACAGGGTCTTGTAAGTGGCAGAGAACCGCTGGCAGGCCTCCTTGCCAGCCTGGCAGGAGGAGAGCAGGTGCCAGGAAAGCTCTGAGCTGCAGAGCAGCCAACACTGTCCTGGGCAGAGGCACCCACAGCCCTTCACAGCCACAGGAGTGTCACACGGGGAGCAACCAGAATCAATCGCTAACCAGAGCAAGGCCCAGAGGCTGATTAATATGGGAAATACTAACACACACATCATTTGGGGAATCAGATGTTTGCACCAGTCATATTCAGAGACATGGCACTGCCTGACCACCACAAACAGCAACATGCTTTTCACAACCACGTGTCTGAGACATCTTGGTGTCTGAGAGGGATGTTAGTACAGTCTGTTCATTACTCCAATTTAACCTGTTAGATTTATCTGAGGAGATATGTGTTGAAAAGAAGTGACACAGGGAACAGCCCATGCCAGTTCCACTGAGCTAATAGAAAATACGTTTGTGTTTCCATGACCATATTTGTTCCATTCAACCTCTTCCAGGTTTTGTGGCAAAATAAAGTGACATCTTTTTGGGGAAAACAGGCAATAATAAGAAAGTAAGTGACATTCTCAATACCCCATGAAGTACAAAATATCAGAAGCCAATAAACTCATAATACTTCATAGTCCCACACACTGCCTATCCCCCTTATCCTCCACTTCTCACTTCAAAGCAGCTTAAAATACCTCCCTGACTGAAAATAATTTCCAGACTTTGCACAGAGATTATTTCACCCATCAGTAAAAGGCAGTCATTTCTGAAGTAGCATTTAACAGAGCACAGCAGCCTGGAACAAAAGGTGAAGAATAACTTATTTAAATGAAATGTGGGAGGAAATCTAGAAAGGCAGAACTTTCCTTTCAAAATTAGCTTAGGATATTCAGTTAAAAAAAATTCTGCACATTGTGGAAATTACAACAAGTTGTTGAAAGAACAAGATCTGAGATGTTTGATCAGTCCATCTCCCCCCACCATCCTGATATAGCAACTGCATATTAACTCCACTGCTGGAGGCTTTTAGCTGGAAAGCCACCAGCTGCAGCAAAAAGCACTCCTTGGTGACCCCTCATCCAACACTGGTTAATTCAAATAGCCTGGGGAAATCAGGCAAAGGCAAGGCGAAGTCCAACAAGCCTGTCATTTATATGGCAGTTCTAGAACAAATTAAAGATTTCCCCACCCGAGCATGAGCTTGCTGACCTGAAGCAAAACCCTGTGGTTTCTTTTTGGGAAGCTGTTTGTCATGTTGAAGTGTGTCCTGGATTCTACCACGTCCTTCTCAGCGTAGGTGTGGGAGCACACTGTGGACAGCTGTCTGGCCTGGGAATCCTTCCCATAATAAACACACTCACTGCACACAACAACTGTTTCAGCAGCCTGGGGCCATTCCTGCCTTCCCTGCACCCATCCTGAGAGATGGGGATAGGGGATACAGCTCTCAGGCTGCTGAGGGGCTTTGCTGGTTGTCCCATTGTCCCAGACCTTTCTAGGGCACTCTGGGCCAGGGCCCAGGGGTTGGTGTCACATCCTCTGAGTCCTCCCTGCCCCTGCCAATGCAGAAACCACCAGGGCCCAGCAGAGAGGAAGGCACAGAGCAGGGGCATTGCAGGCTTGCAGGGAGGCAGCTCTCATCGCCCCTCAGCACCAGAAATGCCATGGAGGTCAAGGCATCTACTGCCTGCAGGCCAGCCTGGGAAGGAATACAGGTTCTGAGTGGAAATTTCATCCCGTGAAAGACAGAACAGAGACAAGAAGTTTTGGACATTACAGTTAACTGCACAAAGCTGCTCCCACACAAGAAGCAAATGGAAACTGCAGCAAATGGACAATCACCTGACATGGAAAAAACACACAGGCACCTTTATTTTTCTCTACAAAGTCTCTGCATTCTCAGTATTTGAAAGGCAAAGCCAAGGAAGGGAAAGCTCCTCCTTGCAGTGGCAGTTTCTATGGCACCCAGACAACTGTCCCTGCTGTCATTTTAGGATTCTCTGCCTCTCTTCTGTTCCGTGGGGGTTTGTGGAATGCTGAGGAGTTGCAGGGTGCAGTGGTGGGCGCTTGCTGTCAGCTTGCACAGCTTCCCCCAGTCAGGCAGCAGGGAGGGGGCTGCTTGGGATTTTATCCCGTGAAAGATGGAGCTGCTTCAGGGGCAATTTTAGGGCAGAGTGAAAGACAGTTTAAATTATTACTCTGTTAACAGGAATAGATGTCTTTCTTAAAGATGTTCATAGATATCCAATTTAGAAATATTTTTATACCAAAAAAAATTTTAAAAACTCCAAACCCCAGAGCAATAACATTCTGCTCAGTCAATAAGCCTTTGCTTATCCTGGATATTCTCAAAGATGATTACCCTTAGAAAAAAAAAAAGTCATTTATTGAGGTTTTCCCCTCCCAACTAATTTATCCTGACTGCTCTTGCTATGAAATTAAAATCTCTTTCTCTATTTAGGATTTGAAATAATCTATTGCCTGAAACCAGCCATCAGAAATCCACATTATAATTTTGCTTGAAGAGTAAAGAGGACTAGATAAAGAGAGATAAGACCCTTCCTTGAGATACTATTATCTTTCATAGCTTAAAAGAAAAGAACAATGGTGTAAGAAATCATATAGTATAAATGATTAAATACTGCAACATGAAAATCAGCCTGTAACAAAAACCCACTCCAGAGAATATTCCTGAATACCAATATCATCACTTTCTCACATGATCAGAATTCAGGACTTGTGCATTCCTCCACACCAGGTGTTAGCTGTCCTATGTAAAGCTGATAATGTTTCTATCTTGCAGCAATAACAAAAAGATGGATCACTTCCTTGCAGCCTCAGGAAGGAACCACAATGCCAAGTTATAATGTTGTGAGTTAATTTCATTGCTTTCATCCCTGCAATATTATTTTGTATTAGTACTGCTTGCCCTGTGTTAATGAAATCTCAAGTACATCTTAGGTGTAGAATTCAAATATGAGTGTTTCACAGATAGAATATTTTGTCCATGATGCTGTGTGTATATCTATTACAGGCTCATTGTATAAATATATTTACTGTATATCCAAAGGCTTACTACTGACTATATAAGGAATTCTAAGTGCTCCAAGTCCATACTTTCCTCATTTTTTTTAAGTGAAAGGCAGAACATTGTAATAGGCAATTCTCAGAAAGAACTTCTTAAAATAGTATTTGTAATATGGCCTTTGGTGGATAGCTCAAGTTAGGAAATAAATAAATTCAGCAACATTAAATAAAACCCAAAACAACAACCAGAAAATGGATTTCTATGTTTTTCTTAAAAGCAGATCTGCCCACAGTTCCAAATCACTGAGCTGTTTGTACACGACCAAAAACAAACAGCAATGAGCTTGTGCCTGTGTCTCCACCAGCTGCACAGAGCCCTTAGTATTTTTACTTGATTTTCTTTCCACTCCTAGTTGGGCCCTCAGCTCATTGCAAATCCAATCCTCCAGCCCCTGAGCATCTCCACCACCCCTCTCCCCAGTTCCTGGGGCTGCACTCAGAGGTCTGCTCTGCCATCAGCCAGGGCTTCGGTTATGGGAAGCAGATGGACCCTCCTGTCAGCTCAGGCTGGTGTCACACATGATTCAACTCACAGCCAAATAATTAGACCATCACCTCCTGCTTTCTGCCTGCAGTTCTTGCTGTGGGAGAGATACAGGCAGCTTATATAATATTTGGGCTGCCTCCCTAGAGGGTGTCCCTAGAGAAAAAACTGCCAGCCTGTGCACAGACACCAGTAGCCTCTTAATGCTCAGTACAACAGTACAAATTCCTACCAGCAAAGGAATTGGTGCAATCACTTCAATCAGGTCATCTCCACGTTAAATACAGAAGGAAACTTCATAACAAATTCACTCCCTGGCCTGCCTTAGCCTTTGACCCCTTCCAAACACCATTTACTGCTTTGCAAGGGCACTGCCATGGATTCTTAGCATATCTTCTGGAAGACTTAAAATTATTTTGAAAAATATTTTAAAAAGGCAACTTCTCCTGAACGAAGTATTTCTTTTCTCTCAGTAAAACTGCTACTAAATATAAGCAATGCTGTCTTTGAAAACCTACAGAGAGCTGGGAAATGAGACACGATTCCTTAAATATAGCTTCCTATTTCTGAAGTGTACCTTTACCTAATACGTCCATAATGGCTAGAAAAGAATAGGACTGTGTAGGCATTTGAGCAGTGCTACAAATGGGGAGGAGGAGGTGTTGCTTGCCTAGATTATTTCTAATAATTAAATGGTTTTCATGCAGGCCTTTAACCTGCTAGAAATTGTATAATATATATAAAATCTCCTTCTTTCAGATCTTCATAATCTGTCCAGTGAAGGTAGTGCTATTATCAACTGTCATTGGAGAGTTAATGACTAATTTTATCATTTAATAGATATTTTTTGAAAGATCATCCCTCACAAAGATCATCACTACTTCCTTCTAACGTCATTTATGTTAGTTCCTTCTTTAAATTGCAGATTCTTCTGGAGCAGAGCTTAATTCATTTGGTGGTACCCCACTACAAACAATTACTGTCTCAGAATTTCATCGCTTAGGACTTAAAACATCAAATTCAGACACCCAGGATACTGATAGTAAACACAGGGGTTTTAAAAACTCAGGGTTTTTAAAATCATATTAATGGCTAAATGCTTTGATTTTCTTTTTGTTGTTTGGGGTTTTTTTCCTTTGGTTTTCCTGTTCAGAATTGTTTTGAATCCTAAACTCAATAGTTCAACTTAGGTCAGTCCTAACTTCTTCTCCTGTGCTACCCTTACCCTACCTGTTAAAGCACTTCCACAATTATTGAAGTTTTTCCCTCAATACTGAGAATCTTTCTAGATGACACACTAATTTTAGCATGAATTGCCAGCTGTGGTTCCACAGTACAGGGTGTCTGGGGTAATCACAGGGGTGCCTTGTCTCATTCATCTGGGACTCATCATGGCTTCATCACCCTCTCCCACTTGTAACCAGCTGTGCTCATCTTGATGACAGCTTGACCACACCCAAAGCCACCCATCAGCTCCTGCATGCATCCCTTTTTCAAAAGGGCCTACCAGGAAACAAGATTTCCCTGAATCCCCAAAGCCACCTCTTACTCCCTCTGTCCTTCTCTCTTGATCTCAAGCCTTGCTGCATTCAGTGCAGTGTTTTCCTGAACTGCCTCATGTAACCCTTTTTAGAAAAGTGATGGACTGTATTTTCTAATTTATTTTTCCTGAAAGTTATGGGTATGCAAAGTTTGACCACAGACTGAATTTACAAAACAACTTCTGCAAATGGTGCTATAGCTTCTCCTCTCCTGCCCAAGTTAAACATCCAAGGCATTTGAAACATATTTCCAATTATAAGACTGCTTACAAAAGCCATATTAATGTATTCTGAAGCAAATTCCAGATAACATCTGTAGTGGATTATGTAAAAAGCAGCCCTCATTTTCTCTTTAGCTATACAAGTTAATTCACCTGCTGTTCCCTGTAAAGCAATGAAATTCTTAATGATAAACAACAACTCACAAGTTGAGACAAGAAGTTTCATTACCATGGTGATAACATGGTCCATGTTATTAGAATTTCAGTTTCTATCTACATCCCATGAAGGAACAAATTACTAGAAATCAAATAACTCCACCACGGTCTATTGAGAAACAGTAACCTACAAGGACCAGTAGAAAAACTTTAGCTCTTTTTCTCAGTGAAAGACAGAAAACCAGAGCTAGCTGTGTCAACTCTGTGGTGTCTTATCACAGAAAACCTGCTTAGATAACACGTACTTGGTTCAGCTGGTGATGCTGAATCTCCCCAGAGTCACAGATGCCTTATTTCAGCACTGAACTGAGGAGTTTGGGTGTGGCTTCTAGCACATTGACTTGCCCACTTGGCTAGGACACACTGGATTCCAGGATATGAATTAGTAGCACATACTGTGTGCACCTTCTTCATCTTTCCCCTCAACTGACAGAGTCAATGAGCGAAATGCCTCAAAGAAAATTTGGAAACTACATTTCTGTTGTAGACATCAACTTGTTTTGTCAGTTGGCTGTCCTTTGTTTCAGAAGAAAACCATCCCATTTAACTTAAGGTACCTATATTCCAGAATGACTTTTTTTTTGCACTTTCTTTATATCAACAGGTTCCAGAAGGAATCATGGAATGATAAAAGATCTGTTTCTGCCAATTAGAAACAGGCAAGTCCCACACTATGTATGCTACCTTCCAGACTAATTCTTTCTACAACTTTGATTTAGGTTTGGTAAGACATCAATTCCCTTCTCATGGGCCTTGCCATGAAAAAGACACCAAGCTGCCTGTTGGCTGCAGCACATAACCAATCTCAAAGACTTAAGAGGCAATACATGGTCTTCAAACTACTGCAACAATTTCCCAGTATTAACCACGGGGCAGTCACAGCATTTCACACAGAAACATCATCCTTTTCCCATCCACTCACTACAACATTCCCCTTGCCCACCTGCCTTTACACAATGCCAAGCCACCTTCCTGCTTTTATGTCATTCTTTCTGCCACCACAGGAGGTCTGCAATGATGTGAGGCAGCTTTGGTGGGCAGCAGGAGCTGAGCTCTGAACCAACCCTTTGAACTGAAGGAGTATCCCCCAGGCAGTGCCTCAGTGCTACTCGCACAGCTCAGTCAGGAGGATGAGGAGAAGGTTTCCCTACAACAGAATAGAAACCATCAGTTAAATCTGCTCGTGGGGCAGGAAGAAAAGCTGATTTAGGAAGAGATTCCCCTGAACTCCCAGCCTAGGGCAGTGTTGGAGTCCAAGGCACGTGGAAAATCCCTCAGGCTGCCCTGGGGGCTCCAAGACCCCGGCTGGGACCCCAGGAAAGCATTGCCTTTGACTTTAGTCCATGGGAAAAATTTCCAACCCTTAGAGATGAATTAAAAAGAACAAAGATTTAAAATAAATAGTAGCTGAGTTTGTCACAGGGTGAAAATTTGTAGTTATGGGGTTTTAATATGGAGATAGATGAGAGCAAGATGGAAAATTTTGGGCGGTGCCTCATGTTCTTCTTTGTTTCCATTTTCTGCTGTGACAGTGGCACAGAAAGATTAGTAGAATGGGTTTGATATAGAAATTACGTGTTTAGAATAGGTAGTGATTATTGGCACAAAACTGTAAATATAGTACATTTTAAGAATTAGTTTAATTAAAACCCTTTAAAAGACCTTAGAATTTTGTCTTGTGACCCCCTGTTCAGCTGTGTTTTTCAGCCAGGGGTTTGGCAACATGCTGAACTTGAGATAAAAAACAGAATAAACATCTCTGAAGACCCAGGTTGCAAGCTCTGTTTATCTTCTTAGCCCTAGTACAGGACTTTATGAGGAAAGAAAACCCCTAATCAAGAGCTCCTGAAAAAGGAAATTCTCACATCGAGCACCCACCAGTTCTCACAGGGCAGGGGTGAGCAGTGCTGCTGCAGGGTGCCTGGCTGGCACAGCCCCTGGGCACACACACACCTCAGCTTTTCAACTCTCTCCATTCTGCTCTGATTCTCTCCTGTGTGAGCATGAGCAGATCAGGCACACACTGAGAAATTCCCTCCCACTAAACAGGTAAATTGTGAATTATTCAAACTTGAGACAAAGCTCTGCTCAGCCTGCCTGATGAATTATCTAGCAGGTACAAAATTTCTCCCAGCTATTTTATTTTTATGCACTTTCTTAATGTCTTTGTGTTTTCTTTTATTGATACTTTCTTCTTGATGAAAGATGAGCAGCAAATACACTTCCCCGTTTCATTCTATAAATATTTTAGTAATATAAATGTATATATAAATAACAATGATATATAATAGAAACTGTCTTTGGTTTATTTATTAGCATTTACCAATGTTTTAAGAATCCATATTCAGAATATAATTACAGATTGTTTCCTTTATCATTTGCAATGACATTGACTCTATATTCAACTTACATCTTATTCATACTCACATCACAGCCTGATTTATTTATGATGTATCAATTTACAGGCACAGGAGAGTAGTACAAAGTTAAACAAAAATGTCCAGAAAACCAAAAGTGGTTGTGCTGAAAATGACAAGATAAATACTGGCCACAAAACCCACAAGAGAAATGGTGTGAAGAAAAGAAAGGGAAAAAAACCAGAAGGAAACAAGAAAGATCAGCTGATCAAAATATTCTGCTACTAAGTTCGCATTGGTCACCTTGAAAAGGTGTCTTTTAAGGTGAGGTGGCTCCACAGAAAGGGGTCATGAGCTGAAAAGACTCAGAATAAATGCAAATTCAGATGTATCCTTGCAATTATTAAGAATTGCCACAAGCTCTTTATCACCAAAGGTCAAAGATTATATAAGATTGTTCAGTAACCTTAAATTTACAAGCTATTTCTAAGATCCAGATGAATACTTGTGGTTTTCTAATCATTCAGTTTAACACTTTCAGATTCCACAAGTTGATTCAATTTCATTTCAATTTGCATATGCATTGGAAACAGTATCCAGAAATATCCCGTTCTCTAGAGGCACATGAATATGGCCACTGCAGGAGTTGGAACTGGAATTTATCTGCCCCTCTACAGACTCAGAGCATGATCTTGATCAGCAGCCTTTTGAATTCAGTACAAATTAGAGTTTTGGTGTCTCCAAAGAACAGTGACCTGTCTGCTCTAATACACAATTTAATTTTAGGTTTACATGGAAAAAAAAAAAAAACTTTCTTAATTATAGGGTCATTGCACAAGCAAATTTCTTAAAGTTGTGATGATAATTACTCTATATAGATAAGCTGTGAATATGTTTTTGAATAGAATATGCAGTTTCTGATTCGACCCTTGGTCCTTTTTCTTCCCCTAATTTTAAGGTTCACAAACCAAATTCCTTCTCAGTTACTCTGAAGTGAATATGAAGTAGCTCCTGAAATAATCTTTTAGTACTGAAATTGTGTTCCTATATAAGGTACAGGCAACTATATCCAAGATGACAGCAGAGTGCCTCTAATTGCTAAAGCAAAAAAGCCTAAATTTTTAGACTCGAAACATCAAATGATACAAAATCTGAAGCCAAGCTAAGTTTCAGAGAGTCCTTTCAGAAACTTTTAGCTCTGAAATGACAAATATAACATTGGATGCTGGAAACTATATAACTACACCAGGTTTTCTTTTATAGATTTCATAGTAAGAAAAATCTCATGAGGATAAACCAAAAGATCCCTATTTGAGATAATTCCTCCAAAACCCAGGAGTTTTAAAATTCACCTGTGCAAATTGTGTCATCTGTTTCATTCTCAAACTCTTGGACCAAAACTCCCATCCTTGACAAACCTGATGAAACCATAGGAATCTGTCAGCAAAGGATAAGTGATGACACCAGAAAAGTGTAGAGCAAAACTATTTCCACAGATAAACATTTCAGCTCCTGTCTACAGATAAATGGTGCCAAGCATTAATTACTATGATATGTTAATATTTTTCAAACCTTCATCATGGTGATATCAAAGGTGCCAAGCATTAATTACTATGATATGTTAATATTTTTCTCACCGTCATCATGGTGATATCAAAATTAATGTCCATTTTTGGCAATACAATTGATAACGACTGACGTCAAGTTGCCACGAAAAAGTTGACAACCATTCAAGTAATGCACTTTATGGAACAAGCTCCATCAAAGTTGATGCAAAGCTTTCCAGTGAGTCAAATGCTGAATATTCAATCTAGAGCTACATTAATCCAATTTATTCTTGCTCAGTTGAGCCACAAACACATTTTCAATAGGACTTGTCTGCTCCCTTAGTCTTAAAAGTAATGTAAGAGTCAGGAGAAATCAGAAAATGTTCTCCTAAAAATATGCAATTTCCACATGTTGTATCCACATCCAGATGTTAGATATACCACAAATATTTGCTTAGTAGAAGCAAAAAAAAAAAAATTACTAAAAAAATTTAGTATGCATTTCAAATTATAGCATGCTTCAGTACCCAAATAGTATCTGACATCACAGAGGTTTCTTTAGTTCCACATTTTCCATACAGTACCACCTAGATGTATAAGTTATTATCTGTTTTATGCCAAATATGTTTCTCTAAAACAAACTAATAAATACTCACTAGGCAGAAAGAGTGAAAAATCATCAACAGTTCTCAACACTGCTTTGAGGTTTTGCAGTGACCATTACAAAGAAGTACAGGAAGTTTGTAACTGAAGGGAGAAAAAAAGAAAATTTGTTAGCATTTCCAGGTGTCCAATGCCTATTAGATTAATGCCTTAATTCCCTCTTGCTTCTGAACAGGCTGGCTCTGTGCCAACTTCTGCATTTTCTTGTTCCACTTAGTCACCTAAATAATTAGATCTTGGATGTTTCTGGGCAGCAACAAAACACAAAATTATATTTTGGGAATTCTGAGAAGCAATCATTACTATGTCTCTGCTACACTGACCTCTCTCACCAATATTTTGGCACATTATTATCTACTGCTGGCCAAACAGCAAGATCCAGGTGCCCTCTCACATGCAGTGCAACAAACCTGAGGATTTCTTTTTCCAGCTTCCTCATCAATAAAAATATCCAATTGCTAATCAATGAGCCAGCTCAGCCTAACACAACAACCCAACCCCCTCTTGCAGCCACTGTCTCAGCAGGTCCCTTTCTAAGGAGCTCTCACACAGTAACACAGATTTTCACTGCAGCATGCAAAAGGCTTCCACAATTCAGTCATTGTTTGCTCTTACTATGGATTTTTTTCCTTTTTAAAAGCAGAATATGGGTCTTCCTCATTTCTGAACTGAGGCTGCTCCTGGCATTGCCAGTCCTCTGACCCGTGATGCTTCCCCCTGAAGATTTCCATGCCAGTCATGTTCAAATCTGTATCTGTACATCCATCTTCATGGCACTTGTTAACAGCTCAGGGAAAAAGCGATTTTTATTTTTCATTTGATTGATGTTGCAATGTTCAGCATGGGAATAGATTATAAGAACCAATTGTAGAGTGGACAAAGATTCTCTCTCAGCTACTTGTTTCCTGAATATAAAGAATACCAACATTTATAAACCACAAAAAGGACCTGTGTCTGCTGAAATATACCCAAGGACTATAGAGGATATGCAGCACCTCAAAAATCATCTACAGTGATATCTTCTGAAAAGGCACTCACTCTTTTCAAAATGCTACACATTCCTTGCATTAAGGATCACCCAGGATCTGAAGACAGCAGTAACAGTTCTAAATGGAATAATTTAATTTGAGCTGTTTGGAGTTTTGTTCCTTTTCTTGTTTCAAAATTTAAAAACCATTCTAATTTGAAAAACACTGATTGCAATATGGTCAGGATTTCCCCTTAAGCCTCTATGAATTAAATAAAGATCTTTAGCCTAGAAATATCTCCATTATACTATCAATGCTGAGCAGCACACATTTCTGTTACTTCTCGCTGTCATACCCTCTCTTTACAGACTCTAAAGGTCCTGCCCCACTCTCCTGGGAGAGAATGGCTTTGCTTCCAAGCAAAGTTGATGAGCTCTGAGTGCTTCATTGCAGCCAGTGAAGCCACACCTTTGTGGGGGTATATACTTAAAATAAATATATTAAACATATCACATTTTTTCCCACTGGTTTAAAATATCCACCTAAAGAACCACTTTGCAAAGCTGAGACTAGTGTTGAAAAGATTAATCCTTTCTAATATCACCCAATAATCTACAATTCCAGATATGTCCATCATGAAATAAGCAGTATGCTACCTCTTACATGAGCTCAAAGTGAGAAGGAAAGTTAGAAATAAATATTTAGCTTTTCTTTGTTTTGTATGATGCTCTCTAGAAGTTTGTGATGGAGGATGAGTAGTTCTTTGCAGAGGGGTGGGCTGAGATGGAGGACACCTCACTGGCCAAATCCCACAGTCATCCATGACCAAGCTTGGACATGGCAATTCTACTGCTTGCACCTTTCTAGTGCTTTCTATTACCTCCAGACAACTGTGTTCAGGAGACTTCTGAACATTCCTGCAGGAGAGGGTGACTCAAGGAAACATCAAGTAGTCTTTTGTCTTAGCCATTCCTGCACACAGCAAGATCCTCCAAATGTTGTGATTCTGTTACTCAAAGCACGAGTCCTTAACCAAGCATGGTCCAGTCATTTCTTCTAAAGTAGGACTTTAATTCACTGAAAGGCAACTGGCTTGTACATCTGATAAAGCCCCTCAGACTGTAAGTGGAATAAAAATGTGGATTCCTTGAATCCTCTGAGTCATCCCCTGTGAAAAGCTGATGCAACATCAGAAATATTGGGCCTAGAGGCAACCACTCCTAGAGGAGTGTGGTTGTTTAGTTTGTGCTTACAGTGACAGCCACTGCCTCAACACCAGGCACTGCCAGCAGATCAGCAACCTGAAAGTATTTCAGACGCCTTAGGAGTCTGTCAACTGGCTCAATATCCTGGAAAGGCTTTTCAGTTTCATCTTTATTATATAAATCCAACTAACTTAGTTAAGGGACTATTTCTTCTATTTCTCCTGCCCCTTTCTATGTCTCTGCTTTTAAAATAAGTCAATAGGCTAAAAAGGCTTAATGAAATAGATCTGCCCAAGGGTAAGGCCAGAAGGCATACAGACTCAGTACCCCTCAACAAGTCTCAACAATACATCTTTGAAACTAAATTTGCAAAAGTTTACCGCTCTGATTCAAACTTGAAATTGCTAATTTTAAAGTCTGGAGTGATTAATATCAAAATCTATTCTGACTACTTACAAGGAAAAGACTGTAAACCTTCAACCAGTAATTTTTGCACCAACCTTACAGCATTTCTTTTTTTACTTTATAGTACTAATTTACAAGCATCTGGGATAAAATCCACCATATCTTTAAATGGATTGGTTTAATGGTGACTTTCCCTCCCTGATAAAAGATTTTCTATAATGTTCAGCCTTTTGCGGCTATCATTGAACTTTTACCCTGTGTTTTACTACATATGAAACACAAGCTTTAGCAGGCAAGGAACATTCAAAATAATGATGTTGACCTATAAAAAAACCTCTGTAATTTGTTTGAATTCCAGAGACCTTCTTAGATATATACTAAAATCTATAAAGAAATATACTGAGGAAAGAAACCCAATTTTTCTTTTAATCTGTCAGGTTTTTAGTGTATTAGTCACTAAAAGCTGTTATGAAAACACTGTGTTATATTGACAGAAATAATAGCTCTATTGCAACTCTATCACCTATGTTGTGGAACTCAGAGTGATGCAGAGAACAAGAAAACAAAGCAAAAAAAAAAGGACTGAACACCACCATAGGGGAGACCCCCATTAACAGAGTGAGGAGCAAGCAGAGTGCAAAGCAGCTCAGGAGGTTCCTCAGCAGCTCCTGTGGAAGCAGGGGCAGGTGATGCTTGAAGTTTTAGTTTTCATGATTTTTAGATTCTGTGCTGCCTAGGGGTGCAGTTCTGAGCCTCATATTAAGTGCCAGTAAGCTCTCTTCACAGAGTAGAGAGACAAAACAAATCCTTTCCTGTTGGAGACCAAGGACAACTTTCAGGCCCAACAGCTTAAACAGTGGTGGACTAAACAACGGTGAAGGGAGGAACAAGAAGGATGAGACCTCACAACTTGAAGCTGTAATTGGACAATTAAACCCCAATATGCAAATGGACCAAAACTTACAAAAATGTAAGATCTTGTGACCAGTCAGCCATTTTGTGACCATTCTTAGTCCACCTTGGGTGTAGCCCTGGCCAGGCTGTTGTCCTGCCTAAAGGCTTTTCAATAAATCCCCGCTTTATTCTCTAGCTCTGTCCAGTCTCTGTCTCAGGTCAGCCTTCCCAAGGCATCACAGGGCCAAGGCCTGGCTGTCAGTCACGCTGGGAACCAACATTTGCTGAGGATGTGCAGGCAGACAGCTCCTGGGGCAAGGCACCATGCTCTGACCCAATGCACTGACTCCACTGGACCTTGGCTAATATCCCTGCCTCATGTGAGCTGCTGAAATGTGCTGCTGCTTTTCTCAGGCATGGATGCAATTCTGACTATTTATATTGATGATAACTTATTAATATCAACATATGTCAATATTACCACACATGGGCTTCTATCTCAAAAGATCAGCTGAATAAAGGGCAACTTAATAGTACTAGTAATCTTCAGACAGATGCAGCTTGTTAAGCAAAACCATCTGCAGCAATCTGCTCCAAAGGGTTTTTCTGTTTACTAAAAATATTGTTGAAAATATTTTCACAGAGATAAGGAAAAACAAAGGCCAGACAGCATTAATAATCCCTCTTTATTTTCCAAAACATTTTTTCATTTAAAGCTTAATACACAGATAAAGACAACAACTGTCCAGCCACTGCCAATAGCACTTCCACTCAGTCTGAGCAGTGTTAACTCCTTTGCTCCCCTGTGCTTCCTTCCCTACCTATTTTCCCTTGATTTCCACACAGAATCCTGAGAGCATAGGCTGTCTTTCTATTCTGTGTTTGGGACACAGCATGACAGGGTTTCTCATCTCTTCTGTAAGGTACAGCACAGGTATACTAAACTAAGAAACTGTGTGAAGTAAGAACTATTAGAAACTGGCCCACAGTAGATACATTTCCAATTCAGGGACCCAGGTAAAAGTCAGGTTTCTCTGTTTGTGGAGATCTGGAATATGCTCACATCTAAGGAGAAATCCTGAAACATATAGTACCTAACAACTGCAGGTAGCTCAGCTGAAGCAGCACTTTCAACAGTTTCAAGAGATGAAGAACCCCCATTCCTGCATTGAATTAAGTCATCACAGCCCCCATCCTGATTTACAGTCTCTTAATGATTGGTTTGTTCCTGCTCTGCAGAAGTAAACCTAGATAAGCTTCTGTCTGAAAATTGACATCACCCTGACAGTGAGGAACAATCCAAACAGGAATCCAAATACCTGAAGAAATCCTCCCAAGATGCTCACTTTGAAACCTTAGACTTCCAACCCCAACCAAAGTGCTTAAGGCAGAAGGTGAAGGTGGGAAGCAAGGCACCAACAGTTTGACACTTAACCACACTTCACTAACCTCTGTGGAACTTGAAAACATGCACTCTTCCCTGGGAAATTCTGTGTACATCTTCCAATCAAGCCCTAATTTAACACTGGCAAATAGGACACAGATCTCTCACATCCCCACACTGCTGGGAGTGGAAAACCAGTATAATTTTTAAGCAAGTGAAGTAAGAGCAGAGCTGACACTACTACAGTGTTCATTAAAGGATTATGTAATTTTATTCAAGGGCATCCAGACCATGTGATCAAAGAACATGCATTGTTCTGGTGAGGAAACCAAAAGTCTTCAGTAACCCAGAGGTTTTTTCTCTAATTTTTGATATTTAATTTCTGCCCTTGGTTAGATTTTACTGTAACTTTGATTTCTCCATTTCTGAAACAGGGATAATGTTCATTACCAAGAAGAGCTTTCACAGTAATTGCTTTAGAGCATCTGGGGAAAAAAAAAAAAAAAAAAGAGAGAAGTGCTATTTTTGATAATATTGGCTCAATTTGTCAGTGTTGGCAGATGACTGGAAGTGCACCCACATTAGTGGTTTCTTTTTCTTTAATAATGTGTTCATATTTGCCAAATGAAGAGCCTCAGTTTCTTCCAGATGACAGAAAGTCTTAACAAAATCAATAAGAAAATACTAAATAAAAGAATCTGTGTACCTAGTACCATATTTTTACATAATAGCTTCATTTCAGAAAGGCACAAGCAGGCCTGATAGAAGATCCATACATCAGAATATATTCATGGCCAAACACTTTTGTTAGTTTTTTCAGACATTATTCCAGTGGAGCATTTGAAAGCAGGGCTGAAGGTGTGTTGACTTTATGCATCTACATTTACACATGAGGCCGTTCCTCATTGACAAGTTAATGACTGTCCTTTGCCATAAACTTCTTCAAGTCAATATCAGCCAGCGTGATGAAAAAGCCAAATTACTTGGTGCAGTTTTCAGCTAAAATGTAGAAACAGTCATGGCAAATAAAGAGATTATTAAAAAGATGGATAATTTAGAAGCCTGTTCTCTTACTACGTCTCTGTTCCTTGGCCTAGATTAGCCCCTGAAAAGGAAGCTCAAGAATAAGGAAATGAGAAGGAAAAACAGTGGGAGATCTGCCTTTAAAAAAAATATATATCAGGAAGTTTTGAGTTTCAACCCCCTGGAAGTCAGGATTATTTCTTCACTTCTTTCACATGAATCTACTTTTGCAAGTGGTGTTTTTATTTCTCCTTCTTTCAATATGGGCATTTTAACACTGTGCTGAGACCATATTGCTGCCATAAGAATACCCACAGAAGAAAAATGAGTCATAAATTCATTCAAAATGATTTAGCCATAGTTTCTAGAGGAGAAAAAAAAATTAAAGAAAAAAACCCCAACTATTTGCCATAACAATGAAATACTGACAGATATTTGTGTTATCAGACTTCAGTTTCATGCTGGTGTTCCAGTGGAATACACACAAATAGAAGAATTTAGTTACGAGAACACATTTCTGCCACAGCAATATTGTCCTTTTTAAGAACTTCTCTTGACAAAATGGCATAACATGACATCTCTGAACAATATCACTTTGGCAGCTAAAAGCTGCAGCAGGTGTGGCTTTATTCAAACCTGTGCTTTATTTAAACAGTAAATGAACAAACATTAAATATTTTCATTGTTCCAGGTATCCAGTCAAGATCTGAACAATACTCAAATAAGAATGGTTTAGTGAACAATAACCATAAAATCTATAAAGCAAAATTTTCTTGCCATCAAATCACTGTGATTAATGATTATGCCAAAATCTATTGACAGACAGTTCAGTTGCGGAGGCAGAAAAATGTCTGTGACAAAAACTGGACCCCATTCTGCTCCATAGAAGTTGCACCTCATCGTGGTAATGGCACAAATTAGGCCACTTCTAAGATTTTGGCACCAGGTTTAGCTGATATAGTCATCCTAAGACACAAAGGTCAAATCTCTTTTGGAGCCAAACTTTTAGAAGTTAATTGAGGGTTTTTTCCAACCAACAATAGCCAATTAACACACACTGCTTCTTCTTTTCACTGGTTGTCAGAGAAATGGCTCTTGGATGTTTCCCTCTTGTGAACATTATGCATTAGAACTTCTTTTGAGGGAGCAGGAAAATAGAAACAGAGAGCAGCAGAAGGGGGAGAGAGGGGAAAAAGAGGAACAGACTCAAGACTTTCTACAAATACAACCATGGTGCAGGAGTTAAGGTCATGCTGCTGCATTAACATGTTAAGAAAGCCCAGCTGGTTGCTGGCAGTGCCAGAGATACCTGAACCCTCTGGGAAGGGGGAGAACAGGGTGTGGGGTATAGCACAAGCCAACAGCTGCTTCAGCATCCCAGCAGCCAGCAGAGAGAGACACTGCAAACAGCACCTGGAACACCTGCACACCCTGAGGCCATGGGTATTTTTAGCACACAAAGCAAGGAGTCACTTCAGATTACAGACCACTGCACAAAATAAGCCAAAAGTTGCTTGAGTAGAACTGTGCATTTCAAGGGACAGGTGCTGAATGGGGCCAGGGATCATGAGCTGCCTGACAGGGGGTGTCTAGGAAAGATCCTCAAAACAGAGAGCACTTTCTCATTCCCTACATGCAAAGCAGCAGGAACAGAGATGAAATTTCTTCCCTGAACTCTGTACTCAAACATTGAATCTTCTATGACTGTAGAAGAACCTGATCTGAAGTTCTGATATTCCTCCCATAGTCTGGTACTTGATACACTCTAATGAGGGTTGCTTACTTTAAGAGTCATTTCTGTAGGATGCACCCTGACACACTAATCCATTACTGAGAATGCAATTTCAGTGTCATGCACAATGAATGACCTACTTGCAGTCATTTGCTTTTGAAATGGTGCAGGGAATTTTCCCAAGCTCAGTTGATCAAGAGAGCACCCAATGCATGCAGGTGTCAGTGGGCGTGATGGACACCTCAGGAATACACTTCCATGTACCACCTCACTACCTCTCTTCAGAGGCAGCCTGGCTCTCTTTCCATGGAGAACGTTTTCCTCAGTAAAACAAATAAGCTGCAATGACTAGCTGAGAAAACTACTGTAAATGACCACCCATTATTAATTACATCTTACTTGAATATTAAATTCTGGTGGCCTTAAAACGAGATACCAAAACATGATACATCCCAGCAATTAAGCTTCCTTCCTCTTTGAAACCTTCTTTGCACACATTCATGGGATGGCAGAATGAGCACTATGGCAAAGAACAAAATTGAGATGGATCTCATGAGACCCACCAAAATACCCCTTCAGAGGTTTGCAACTGCATCCCACCAACAGCCCTCACCCACTTCTCTTTGTCACCAACATCCTTTCCAGGAAAAAAAACCTGAAAGTGCTTAAATTGGTAATTTCTAATACCTTCTAAGGTATGGATAACCCCACAAGTTTCAGGCTAATGCAGTATTTTATTCAGCCACAAAACAAATTACTTTCTTTGTTACCAGTATTTCTTAAAGGTCTCTTACTCTTCTTAGCTTTTATTTGGCCACAGAAAAAAAAAACAAAAAATAGAAACCAGAAATCATTCAGAAATTGCCCAAAGGAGATTAAGAAAAAAAATCATTAAACAGATATTTTGTTTCCTCAGTTAATAAGCTTCATCTTGGTCCTGCTGTGCAAATTCTTCCCTCAGATTCTCATTAAAAGAAGGTTTTGCATTAGCCTTTACACATTTCCACATGATGGAAGCCCTCCTGTGCCTCAAGAAGGTGAGAAGGTCTAAGAGGTTCTTCCCCAGAACTCCCATGTGGGAGAAGGTTACAGCCAGGTAGCTGGGATAAAGCTCCTTCCTATGACTGAGGAATTGCTGAACCTGGATCCTTTTAACCCTGGACTGAATTTAAGGGCATGAGATATGCACACAACTGTGCAGGAAAGGAAATTCTACCCCTGCCATTGAAAGGCAGGGCCTATCATAGTCCTTGCCCAAGCTTTTCTGTGGTTGGTTGAAAAGAAGGAGGTTTCAGCATGAATTCACCTAAACATTTAGCCTTTGGTGGCTTTGAGGCTGTGCCAAGGGCTACAGAAGGATGCAATGTAGAAATGCAGAGATGCTGTTAAGGTGCAGAAACATCTGCAGTTCCACTGAACCTCCAGCAGCAGCACTGAGAGAAGAACCTCACAAGGTGCAGGAGATACATCCTCATGCATAGAACTGCAGGAGCCACGTTGCTGCTGTGCTACACAGCCAGTTCTGGGTGCACAGCCCAGCCTCATCCAATCCCCACCAAACACAAAAAAAATCCCTGCAATTCTGCTGGCATTTTTCATGGTACCTCTGTCATGGCAAAAAAAAAAAAAAAAAAAAAAAAAAAAAAAAAAAAGAAAATCAATTAAAACAAATAAATTAAATACAATGCTGCCCTAATTAACTATCATAGTGGGCATAATCTCTTGTCTGAGGAATGCCTTGATTTTTTTTCTGGGTTGGTTCATGTGTCTCACCTTTTAGAGTTGGAGGCACAGGCTAGCAAAATCTCATGCAAATGGTTTGGAACAAAAAGACTTGGTAAGAAAAAATTTAGTAAACCAATGAGTCTTCCTTACCAGAGACAAAATATATATATATATATATCAGAGTTATCATGAAATAACTGAGAATTTAAAAAAACCCGAAAATCCTGAAGATATAATGGGCAAAATATTTTATCCCAAGACAAAGTTCTTCAGTTTTCACTTTGGTTTATTTATGCAGCAGTACTTTGGGGTATGGTAAAATTACAGAGCAACAGTCTTCTGAAATTTGACGAATTTGTCATGTGAACAGATGGGCTGTAAGAACAGAAGCTCTGAACTGGGTTTAAGGATGATTTGGTCTTGAAGGATTCCATCTAACTGCTAGTTACAGCTAAAACAGCCAGATATAAACTTAGATTGTTATCCATCTATTATAAATCATTCTGTTCATGATGTTCAGAAAAATTACATACATCTCTCCTCATAAACTTTCCCTTACTCTTCTGATTCTTTGAAAAAATAATGCTGGACATCAGGTAGGGGAATGAATACTGGCTGACCAAAAAAATGAATGCCTTCCCCTCTTGACATTTCAGCCATCACATTGAGTTATGTTGCTTAAATCTAATCATAGCGTGCTACCTTGTACCCTGCTGTTCCACCTGATGCAATAAATCACTAAGTCCTGTTAAAATCAATCCATGCTCAGCTGCAGCATTGCTATTGTACCCCATGGGTTTGTAGCATGTTTAGGACAAAACTCAAGCTGCTGCAGACCGCTCCACTTCATGGGTGTTAGAACAGAATTTAAGGAATAGTAGAAGTCAAAGGATATATCCACATACTTTCATGTATCTAAATGCAAACCCTTGGTTTGGAATATCGTGTTCTGCTGCATGAACCATCTCATGACTGCAAGCAGACATGTGTGAAGAAAGCTTCCCAAGCACTGTGTCATTATCTGTGTCCCTGACTTCTTCATCCAGATCAATAAAATGTGTTGTACCCAATGTGAAATGTGGTTGTCTTTACGTGTAAGTAGCCATTTCCCAGTTTGGTTTTCCAAGGGGTTTCTGCTGGAAATAAAATGTCTGATAGATGTGCGTGTGTCTGTGTCTGCAGATCATATTTCAAGCCTAGAAATCTCTAAGTACTAGAATGACCTAGGAAAAGAAAAAAGTTGCTATTTCACAGCAAGCCTAACCAATAATAACTTTGGACTGAAGTGTCAGGAAAAAAGGAAAAAAAAAAAACCAACCAAACAAAAAACACACAAAAAAAACCCACCCA
Source organism: Cettia cetti (assembly GCA_013401135.1). Classification (NCBI taxonomy): domain Eukaryota; kingdom Metazoa; phylum Chordata; class Aves; order Passeriformes; family Sylviidae; genus Cettia; species Cettia cetti. The sequence goes on from VZUI01046303.1 coordinate 283,608, forward strand.
CAAAACCTCTACTAGTCTGTGACCACAGCTTCCACAAATAAATCTCCAAACCCAAGCAAGGTAATAAAATTCTCCCAGATGACATTAGGGATTACTAATAAGAAAAATTATTCAAATACTAATCTGTTATAGTACTTCATTAATTACATCTTCAACTGAGCACAATTTGTAGGAAATACTGTGCAGTTATGTACAGTAATTTACACAAAGACTGCTTGTCACAATCCATTTGTTTGGCTCATAATTTTCTTCTCTGCTCTTAGTCACTCATTAACTGCTATAATAATTTCCAAGCATGAATTTACTGTAGTTTTCAAAGAATATTTGCACACCTTGAGATACACAGACACTGCAGACTAAATGCTTGACACAAATCAGCTCCACTGTATGTCAGTGAAACAGAATAAAACCTAATCCCAGGCTTCCTGCAGCCTGCCATTGAGAGTCTCCCCCTAAAAAAAAAAGTAAACAAATATTAGCAGGCCAGCCAGACTCCTAATTCTTGAGCAGGTGAATGCACTTGCAACCTTACTAGATTCACAGAAATTGCTTGACCATAGCTAACAGGGTTACCAAGAGAAGCATTAGGACCAGAAAACATTTTAAAGATATCAGTAACACAAATTAGAAAATCTACTTCTGCCCTTCACTGATCAAGTTCAACTACCAAATTAAAACAGGAATGATTCAAGCTGCAGAAATTTAGTGCACCTTTAGGTAGGTATCATTGCAAGGAGATACTTCCCTTCCTTGCTTACACCTGCAATTTTCCAGCTCACAGTGTTAATACTGGTGTAATGTCACTGACATCTGTAACTCCCATTTTAATCACACAGGACCCCAAAACTCTATTACATGTGACACTAGAGAGAGTTGAGTGTATTCCAAATTAAACCTGAAGATTGACAAAGATGTATGTACTGCTCATTACAAAAATACATTACTCATCCAAATCTGTCGTGGGATGATGCATGAGCAATTCATTGGTAAGCTATGCCAAAACTGTCCCTGTTCAGAGTTCCTTTCTAAATTTAGATTCTACAGCAGTTCAGTTTAAAAGAAATACTAAAACAGTGATGAGATGTGGAACATTATTATTTTAGATAAAAATAAGGGGTTGTCTGGGGATTCTAATTAGTTCAATATGCTATGAATGAGTACAACCAACTTTAAATAAGAAGAATAGTTTTGCAATCCTGTTCCACTAATTAAGAAATAGCTTCAGTTTTTGCTGAAGAGTCCTGTTAACTGTAACTAATAAGCCTAGGCTAGTTTTGATGACAATTGAGACCACATAAATACATTAGAACTTTTTTCTGCATTGGAAACAGTAAAGCTTTAGCTTCACAGTTTTGCCTCCAGCAATGCTTTACATAACTGCATTTTATAAAGTGTCATCAGCTCTTTCAGTGCCTGAGGACCTACCCTGAGGGAATGCCACAGTTCTATGTTCATCACACATATTCTGAATATTTGTCAAATAATAGGAACGTCATTAACATGACTGACTGCATACAGACCAAGAAGGGTTAAATTGTTCTTTCTACAACTTGACCCCAACAATAGAGTTTGCAGAAAAAATTTAACTAGATTCAAATTTTCAAATGGACCTCAAGTTTTGCCTTTGGATATGTGCTGCAGATCTTGCATAAGCTTGCATTTACAGTTGAATGCCAAGGAATTGTATTGTTCCTTAAAAGTAATGTATGAACAAACATCCTCTTCCTTCTGCCTACATGCCCTACGTGCCTAATTAAATATCCCTATTCAATGAGGAAATTGTTTAAATTCAAGGCTTCTATTGCCAACACATGGGCTAAGGTATATTTTACTTGCCAGGTACTTGTAGTCTGTAAGGTGGTAAGATTCCTGACACACCTGGGCTTAATGGGACAGATGATCAGAAATTCCCTAATGGCACCAGGTCCCACAGAGCAGTTCTGGCATGGGACTGCAGACATTCAACATCAAATTGTTTCTGTCCTAAGCTTCTGGGTTTCCAGTTGTAGAACAGGAGCCTTGGCAGTGTTGGAATCCCCAGCTCAAAATAGAGCTCTCAGTACTTTTCCCTATTTGTAAGGTTAGTTTGGCTGCCCTTGCTGGGTTGAGGATATAGCAAATTCTAAAATATCTCTCTTAGTTCCTTCCAAACAGATATTTTTCTTATGGAAGAGGCATTATCTAACACTTCTGGAAGCTAATTTTATTATAACATTTTGAAGTATTTTGCACAAATCGAAATACAAATACAAATTGGAGTAAAGCTTTAGCTATAAATTGGAATCTTGGTGAAAATATGTAACGCTTAATTAATAACTGCACCCTGATAACACTGTGCAGGAGGTCATGCAAGCAAGCAGAGGTATTACAATTCCCTATTGCCAGTAGAGTGCAGAAGAAAAAGAGAGAACAGGGAAATTATATCTGAGAAAGGAGCCAGAGAAGCATATTTACATGGCCTTTCATCTCTGGCAGAAAACATGGTGATCTGGGAATTCACCTTAGCAATCTTATCATTAGCACACAGCCTGCCTAAGACACACAGCAGACTGCAGAAAAAACATGCATACAGCTTAGAGAAAACAACACCTTGTTTCACTGAGATCTATGTATTGCCAAAGGACAGTGACATTAAAAAAACAGGAGGATGGCCAAGAGCAGCCCCTATAGCAAGTTTATGGCAAGCACTTGCAGGTGTGTGAGCTCTAGAGAAAGCCAGCAAGGAGCATCTGTTGCTTTGATTTTGTATTAGGCACTTTCTACCAAGCCAAATGAATCTGAAAGCCAATGCAAATCATAGCAACTCTGTGCCTTATCCTTGGAAAAAAAGAATAAATTGTACCAGGTCAGATAACTCAACCAATTGGGAATAAAACCGAGCGCTACGTCAGGGATAAAATAAAAGAACTTCTCTGATCCTAAATAATACTCTCCAAATGCAGTTCATAAAACACAATGAATAAAGCACATCTACAGTGTTCTATCCAAAGTACTTCCAAGGCTAGGTGCCTCATGAATCCAGCACACAAATGCATGCAGGGAGCTGTTTATTCTCCTTAAGTCTTTTCTTTCTTCGTAGAACAGAACTGAGCACACAATGTTGAGGCCCAGAATGTTGGGGCTTTAAACATTTTATCTACAAAGCTGATCACTCAGGAGTCAATAACAGCAGTCATTGCCTTTCACCTCACATGGTGCAGGTCAAATCATGTGCTATTTCATGTCCCAAACTCTTTCAAAAATTGCCTAAAAAGCTCTCCAACTTCTTTTATTCTCCGGATTACTCCCACCAGTAATCCACAGAAGTGTTACTATTTTAGATACCATGTTCTCCTCAGCATACTCTCTTGCCTACTGATACCCTTTGCAAAGGATCCTCAGCAATTTATACCCCTAGCATATGCCTCCATGGCTTTATTATTCCTTTAATTCTCTCTTTTGCTATCACAAGACCCAAGCTGGTGTGAAATGACAATTCACTGGTGTATAGGAATCAAATATTATAAGCTGCTCCTAAGACCAGGGAGGAGAACATCTGGTGAGCAAATGTGCTGCTATTGTGCATTTCCTAGGGCTGGGAGAAGAGCAGGGAGGACATTTGGTGAGAAGAATGAGTGGTGAAAATTGCACAGCATTACAGGGCAGAGAGACCTGCACAAAGGCCAAAAGGCCACTTGGCTACTCAGCTCTGCCAGACACTCCTGCCAATACTGTTGGGTTTTATAACTCCATCAGAAATCATAATAAAGAAGATTTTTTAAGGGAACAGGGAGGGGGGAATAAACAGCCCAAGCCTAGGGTACACATAAATTCTCCAAGTCCCAAGTCTTTAAGTTGTAACAAATATTAAAAATTCCCCATTAAACTAAGAGAGCCCAAATTAACTAAAATGAGTACTGTGCCAGAGGACAATATGTCCATTGCCAAAGGCAAAAAAGCAGTTGATGAATGAAACAACTACAGCAGACAAAATATAAATCCCTATTTCCCATTCCAAATCTTTTTAACAAATTAGTCATGTCATCAGAAGCAGAGATACCTGTACTTCCATACTGGCTGATCTACATCAAGAGCAGATGACAGACACAACTGAGCAGGATTCAAACTTCACATTATGTACAGTCAGGAAACCGAAATGTTACTGCTTTTAGGTATCATGTCCTCCTCAGCTTTATCTCTTCTACTGATGCTCTTTGCAAAGGATCCTCAGCAATTTATACCCCCAACATATGCTTCCATGGCTTTATTATTCTTTTAATTCTCCATTTTGCTATCACAAGATAGGAACAAAACTTTTTCACATTGATTATCTTTCTAGAGCCTGTGAACCAAACACAAGCATGAAATAATTGCCAGGTGAAACAATAGACTGCTCCATTCAGTTCCATCCTCTCCTGCAAACCACACCCTCCCCCAATGAAGTCAATCTGCCTTTAAGGGGCAGCCTTTTTCTTGTAAAAGAATCAGGGGAGAGTTTACAGCACTGGGTGTCTGTTCTGGATGCCAGTGGCTCTCTTTGATAGAAATGAAAGCCTGAAGCCTTGATTTTGAAATAAATGCAAGTTGGGAGCAAAGCTTCCCTCACTTTAAGCAATACACTCCTCCTCTAGTTGACTTGCTCAAACCATCAATCAAAACCCAACCCTCTCCCTGGTCTCTACGTCTGTGGGAGGAATTTTGCAGATTGGCCACCCTGACCCTTTCCATATCACATTTAAATGTGTAGTGTAGCCTTAACCAATAGGAAGATTTTCTTAACTTGAAATATATTCCCCAAGATAACATTATCCAAAGGAAATTTTACTTTCTTCATTGAAAAAGATAAAAGAGAGTATAGGTGTGTGTCTCTAACATATCCTACATCCCCCAAAAGACAAAATGTTGCATCCAGATTAAGCGGGTTATAACTTCCAGGCTCCATTTATCTAATGTGCTATGGGAGATAATTCCCCATTCTCTGAATTGTTGTGCAGTAATATAAACTTGGTTTTCAGAAAAATTCCCCCTGATTGCTAAAGCCATTCAAGCTGTCTATGATATCAATGGTACTAATCACATTTCCCCTCCATGGCCCTTTCTCTCTTTTCCCTCTAAAATCCAGAGATGCTTCTATATCAACATTAAATGAACTTGTTTGCTGCCTAGAAGCCAAATTAAATGTGCTCTTTTATACTCAGCACTCACAGAATAGGGAGAAATAAGAATAAATGAGAGCCATTAATTAAATCTCACAGGGAACCACATTGTTGCAAATGGAAAACAAAACCTATTTTTCCCGTAACTATTATTTTATGCTAAATGCATCATAATTGCTATTCAAGACCAGATTAAGAGTTTGTTTTTCCAACGTGCACTTTCTTTTTATTTGTGATCAGATTGCAGACTGAGTCTGACTCTTTCTATCCAAACCTAGGCATGAGTTTTCAGAGCGCTGGCCATGCCTGTGGTGCTGCTGTGACTGCAGAGACCCAACAGCAAGGCTGAGCAGTGTGTGCTGGTGACTTGGGGTCTTTCTGTGCCCCCTTCCAAATTCTTCACCCCACGTTCACCTTCTGAGGATAAGGAGGACAGAGCCTCTCTGGTCAATAGCCCGTGGTACAGAAGGACCCCATGCCTTGCATGTCTTTGGGCACAGGGCTCACAAGACACAGCCTGGGCCAAAGGGTCTGCAAGCCCTAAAGACTTTTTCAGGCTTGGCCATAGAAAGATCCTTCCTTTGCTAAAAGCCCTTCAAGTATAAATGGTTTTAATTTATCTAATTTCAAGCTCCTCATCTCTACAAAGGTTACAAAGGTTTTGTTCCCATCTTGTTGGGGTGCGTATCTTTCTTTGGTCAGCCCGGTGTTTTGGCTAGACCACCCGGTCAGCTCTGATACGCCTCAACAAGATCTGTTTGTGAATTCTTGGCTCCGCAGCGCCTTGACTTACACTGTCACGGCCGTGGCTGGAAAGAGGGGACTCTCGGAGACATCCGGGGAACAGAGGTTTATTGG